>OX401905.1:5047143-5298704 GCA_947859195.1 Drymonia ruficornis | reverse complement strand
ACGCTGTCTACTACGTTTGCAGCGAGCAACATATATGTCTATACGTATCCAACTTATTTCTCAAACGGCATTTCAATCTGGTTTCAATCTGCAGACCGCGTTGCAAGGAAAAATTAAGATCGTGCAATCGTGCGCCTACAACCGCTACCAGCGCACTTGTGACCGTGGCCTTAGACAAGTAGCGTAGTTCTATGAACTGCGGGCAAGGCGATACTGAATTTATGTCACGTGTTATCATTGGGAATGAATGTAGTAATGGCAAGCGTTTTCCGGGCCGATCGCGAGACGGTATCAGCACGAGTTTCTTACAGGATAATCCATACAACAATAACTAAACTAATTACTCGCTCACTAATCAGAACGTATAAACTTCTGTAAGTTCAGGCCCTAAGCATCGAATATACTATCTTTAGTCAGTAGGTACTTAGATATTAACGCAAAGAAGCAGAGCATGTTTTTGTCGCTCAGTTATATTTTCCTCGTATCAAAATAGGGACGGCTATGCTATGTACGCAAAGATATTTATGTAGACATCTTCATTAGGTAATAATTAATTTTAATGCAATAGATTAAGTGCGGGTCGCTTCGGTGTCAATATTTGCAGATAATTGACAGATGCAATGCAAACAAATTGGATACGCATTGGATATGCAAACAAATTGGACTCGCTAAAGCATCAAAACATCTGATTCCTGAAGCATTTGATTCTACTGTTGGATATAATTTTATGATAATTTCGGCTACTTTCTAAGTAGTCCAGTGCACATTTGCGCAGGTTATAATACCGTTAGCAAAATGTACATATCAAATTAACCATCATATCGACTACAAAGTATTGTATTTATAATTTAGTCTCACAAATCCCGCACTAATTTTGTAACTGGCCAAAGGATTAGCACTTTATTCTAATTTACTTACTAAATAAATTAGTTATTCATATATCGTAGGCTGTACTTGCAAATGACGTATGTAGGTAGTACATTACTCTAATCCGGGACCTTCGTGTGTGGTCAGGCGCACCGCCTAATATTGTAATGACTGCCCAAAATGGCAACAAATTTTCTTTTTGTCATCATTTGCGTCATAGTGCCAAAACAGAATAATAGGTCCGATGTTGTCTTTACTTTTCGAATGAATTCCAGAGCTCTAGATTCGTTCCGGAGTACCTATACGTTCTCATATCAGTTGTGGTCCACCTTTTTGTCTATATGTAGGTAGGTAATAATGCGTTACGCGCAAACCACTGGGTGAAGTTTAAACTTCGCATGGTGCTGAAGTCTATTCTTGATACGGTAAGGTAACAACGGAAATCCAGGGGATAGTCATAAAGGAACTCCACGCAAAAAAAGTTACGCACAAATAAGTACCATACCTAATGATGTAATTAATAACACTAATAAAATCTATCTGGGTTTAGTGTTGCGGTCAAATTACGATAATTAGGAAACATTTAGCAAACTAATTAATACCTACTAGTTACCAAATCTAGAAATAAACCCGAATACCTAAACAGGTACACGTAAGTTTTAATTGCACGAATGTAATAAATGTTAGAACATGAATATCATATAAATTGGCGTTTTATACAGCCGTTAGAACGAACCAGTTTTTCACGGATTGATTAAATAAAATTGACCTAAAGACCGAGATACTGCAAAAACAAATTACCTACCTACACACATCACGTAATTTATCTTGCGAATTCTGGATCGAGAGAAAACTATACGAGTACCACCGGGACCGATATTTATGTTGTGCTACTTGCCAACTTCTCATGAGTAGGTAATGCTAATATAGCCTTAACCCACCTTCACTGAAAACTATGTAGCGACATGTAACTTAAGCGTTGCGAGTATTATTGAGTTCGCTTTGCTCGACATTAGCGGCCAGGAGAGGAGGAGAGATGCGTAAATCCAATCGCGTTACAAAAATGGAACGGTCACTATAACTATCAGGGGGCTTACCACAAGCTCTTATTGCGATTCAATTATAGGAACGTTTTAACAACGTTTTAATGACGTTTCTTATTGTCATGACAATAAGGTACGTCATTGCACAAAAAGTCGCTGAAACGTTAATACGTTCCTGTAATTGAATCGCAATAAGAGCTTGTGGTAAGCCCCCAGTTTCATGCGAGCTGTGGTTCGTACCTTAGGGCCTCCGCAGATCGGCGATCGGCGATTTTGATGCTGCGTCTCGCTCGTTCGCGCTCGAAGAAACGCGACGCAGCATCGACACGTCACAAAATCGCCGGTCGCCGATGCTAAAAGTAGCTAGTCTGCGGAGGCCCTTACCTAATGCGAATTTGTTAACACCAGAGTCCATCGTATTCCTGTTTCCGGCATTGCATTTTACAAGAAGCTGCTGCTCGGGTTCATGAAACAATTCTTGGGTACTTTTACTCTTCAAGTCCCACAACCTACTCGTTGATGCGCTAAGCGATACACTTGGTCGAATTACTTGCCCTGTATTGTAATTTCATATTTAAACAATTCGGAAGGGTTAGTTACTCCTATTCCGATCTTCTTCTTTTTATCGTATGGTTAGTGGCCAACCTGGTGTCAGAGTTGTTCAAGCCGCCCGAAGGCCTCTGAGGCTTAACGACTGCCTAATTATATTTTCTTCATTTGCTCTAGTCTTAAAATAAACCTTTTAAAACAAATGGAAACTAGATATAGGTGAAATTAGGTGATGTAAAGCAATCGTGTGGTTTGCACGTTATTTATCGCTTATCTTGTGTTTCTTGCAGAATCAGGTTGAGTTTGTAGAAATCACTCCCACGTGTGTGATCTACCGCCGAATTCTATGTGTGACCTACATTACACAAGGAGGAGATTGTCTGCGGAACTTAACAGTCTGTTCTGATTATCTTGTTAATCACTACCATCACTAATTTGCCTCGGTTCTTGTTTTTATACGCCGAGGCTTCGTCACGGATCAATTTAAAATAAGTAACACGTTTTGTATTTTTTTTTACAGTAAGTATCAAATTTGTTTGATATGAAAATAACATTTATATTTTCTTCTGTTTTCCAAACCCTACTTATATTTTTTTTTTAAATACGGTCGAATTGAGAAACCTCCTCCTTTTTGAAGTCGGTTTAAAAAGGTGTTTATTAAAAAAAAAAAAAACACAAATATAACCTATTTTGTTCTTTTTTAGGTTTTTAAAACCAATATTATTCCTGTCCGTTTTCGCATAAAAAATATGACACAAGCCATTAAAGTATTTTAAAAATAATACAATTTATTTTTAATATTTTTAATAGCCGTCGATGTGTGTTTTGTATGATTGTGGCCAGTGGGTAATAATACCTTTTTTTAATTGTATTTAAAAAAAGGTTGAATAACAATTAATAGGTACTTACTGTAATAATTTATTATCAACAAAGAAGAGTCCCTAGCTTTTCCTTGTTGATAAATTACATTACCAAATAGAAATCATAGAATCTTAAAATTTCAAACCGACAAATCACTCGTATTGATCAATCAATCAATCGGACAATTCGGAAATTCTATTCATATGACTCGTCTACTCCAACTGTTAAGGAAGCCATTAGCATGACAAGTAGTAAACAAAAGATGGAACAACAGTAGGCCGTCGATGCGAGTCAAGGAGCGAAGAAGATATGGAAGCATTAGATGCGCGCGTGCGTGACGGGAGCGACCCAGATGCGCCCGCGCCGCGGCCAAACGCCGGCCGCCGCCACTTGACTATGCACATCGCGGATACTCAGGAATCTATTAACATTATTTACAGACGTGATGCTGGGGATTATACCTCGCGGTACGGAAACTTCAATGGTCTTCATTATTTGATGAGCAATAAGGTTAATCGGAGATGCTTCTCATTCATTACTGTTACTGTTACACTCAGCAATTTACCGGAATCAGGATGAAATTGCCACTTAATATAAAATTAATCTACTCATTAATAAACAATAGTCCTCCAGACCGAATTTCGACCACGGCTGCCAATCTCAACGGAGACTAGACATCTGCACAGGAGATATTATAGTGCACAAGTGTGTGCGTAAGCACGGTGCACTCTCTCTTTCCTCACTCTCATATGCCAATGGAACATTAATAAAATTGGTAGAGTCTAATTCATTTTGGAGTATTTTAGGCCTAGCCACAGGTATTCCTGCACTTGACGCAGCCAAAAACTTGAAATATGTATTTTCTTGATACTGGATATATGGGGACAACGAAGTCATCACGCACGAAGCAAAGAAAAAAATATTTAACTAGAACCAAGTCGTATAATTAAATTATGGCCGTTGTTCAATAATTCATTATTCACTAGATATTAATTAAATAAGGCAAATGGATTTTCCTTAAGGACACAGATATAATGATAACGCGTAATGAAAAACACAAGACACATTATAAATAGATAATTACCCGTAATTCATTGATAAAACTGAATTATTATTTTATTGACGTGTAATAGTCAGGGTCACCAAGTCTAAAGGGGGTCAGTTGACATCGCTATGCCTATGACTGCAGCTTACCTAACTGGGTGTGAACTAATGTGAAACAAGTGTTTGTGGTCAACAATCTGACGACCGAGTAATTATGCAAGGCAATAATATTTTCCGCAGCAGTGTTCTGGTGAAACATGCGTCAAGTGCTATATACCTACTCTAATGCCATTTACTTCAAGGGAAGACATCTACAGTCCGGGTGAAGTTGTAGAGGCCACTTTAGCCAACAACATATTTTCCTCTCAAAAAAAAAAAAGAAAAAAAAAGGGAAGACATGTGCAAATTTTGCCTTCCCTTATCCATTATTACGAGATTTTCTGTATTTTTTACCCGACTACGGCGGAGGGTTATGATTTTAACCGGTATGTATGTATGTATGTATGTATGTATGTGCATCTGTTCCCACCTAACTTCCAAACTACTTGTCGTAATTTGACAAATGAGGTATCGTTAGAAGCGGCTTAATGGCGCGCTGGTTATAGGCTATGTGACGTCCCATAAAATTGCATATGGCGCCCTCTAGAGGACATAATGTCATGAACTAAAAAAAAATCATTTTTTAATGAAACCATGTGGGGTATCAAATGAAAGAGCTTGATGAGCACATTTGAATAATATATATAAAAACTCCAAAATAATTATATAAAAAGTAAGTTTAAAAACTAAAACCCGACTACTGAAAAATCGCGCTCTAAAACGTATGAAACAAGAAAATATTCTCATCTAGAGGATAGCCGTGGTCCGTGTTCATATGCCATTTGGCCCTAAAGGACCTACACGGACCACGGCTATCCTCTAGATGAGAATATTTTCTTGTTTCATACTTTTTAGGGCGCGATTTTTCAGTAGTCGGGTTTTAGTTTTTAAACTTACTTTTTTACTTATCTACCTCAATTCGTTCAATGACTAGGCTCACTATTGCCGCAAGAGAAAGCTGCCAATCACGAGGTTTTTGTTAGATTTCCAAGTCATGCAGTGTCGTTCGGATTATGTCAAGATATTTTAAAGAACTTAAGGTGGGACATTCTGATAGCCCCTAAAAGTTCCCAATAGCCCTTCAAAGGTCAGCACCGCGCAATTATATTTTTTCTGCATCTGCTCTCCTTATACCTATAAGTATCAGATGGAATTAGGCGCTCATATAGCCAGTTGGGATCACTGATCGGTAAACGATCGGAGGCTAAGCAACACATGTAAGGTCGGTTAGGTTAGGTTAGGTTAGGTTAGGTTAGTTAGATGCGTTAGATGTGTAACCATTGCGTGGCATTTGAACTGAGAGTCTCCGTGCTTAGGAACTTACGTACGTTAGGTACGTTAAAAGTCGGTGGCGGTTGTTGGCATCTACGCAGCAGTCGTTAAGCCATGTCAGAGACCTTTGGTCAGCTTGAACAACTCTGACACCAGGTTGGCCACTAACCATTACGAAGAAGAAGAAGTATAGTAGGGTAACGGTTACTACTACCATCAGATAGACCGCCCCTATCCGCGTACCTTCCCAGGTGATAAAAATGCAAACAATATAAAATAAACTATTCCAAACATACGAGTATAATTTAAAGACAATAAAAGCCATAAAGTGCTACTGATTCACTTATAATCTTTCCCACTACGTGCAATCGCATCGAGCAGCACATAAATCAGTTTGAACAATACCCGAACGCGATAGTTGTTAAACGTACAAACTGGGTATTTTACTATGCACTGCACCGCATACTTAACAGATGCACCGTAATATTTTAATTTGTTACACGAAGCGACACACGTATAGGATGGTGGGAAAATAGCCAAGGAGACTGTCACGATGCAGCCAACTAGCCATGGAAATTGGTTAGTAATACTAAACGAGCTAATTAGTATGGACATTAATGCATCACTTACAATTTCAGTGAAATATCTGTCCGCGTTTCGTTGCGTGGGAAATGAGAATAGGCAAACTACAATGTTTGGAAAACTGCAACATAAATAAATTAAATATCAAATGAAAATGAAAACAATCTTGCATTAAATGTGGGTGCACAACATTACTTATCTGACTAACCCATCAGACAGTAGATTCGAAGGTATTTATTTTCATATTCAAGATACTTATGAAATAATGGAAAGTATACAAACCGAGATATATTTTAGTGAAAATCAATAATAAAAATAAATAATTGCCTTACATAGGTAGGTAGTTAAAAAGAAAAAATATGGTGCTCTGAAACGTCTAATATAATTAATTAACGTAAGTAGATCACCGTTAATTAAAATGACTATTTGGGCACTATTGAATATATTTAATTAAAAAACACTTGATACTATCATGACAATATTTTAATTAAGCACAATCAAAAACGATAGCACGCGCCAAATCAAGATTAATGATTTTTCGGGCGTTTTTATAGCGTTAGTAATAAAACTAAACTAACATGTAGCTATACAAAAAGGACAATCAAATATATCACGGCTTTTATGTTATTGTTTTATTTATTTAATATTAAGACGATACAAGAAAAAAATGAATTTTAGTTTCGGGGTGTGGCTAGCGTCGCGTGAGCTGCCGAAGGATATATCCCTCTCGCTTAGCTAGGACAGAACAGCTATGGAGTAGACTATAGTATAGTTATTTTTTGAAGGAACAATATTGTTTAATTCGTACAATTAAAATAATATGTCCCAGTGCACCTTTTAAAATAGATGAAATGGATGAAAATATTCAAATATATTTTTTTCGTTTTATATGGGATTTTTATGTCGAGTGTATTTGAAAAAAATAATTTAATTTCTATGTTGTTTTTATTGCTGAAGACAAAAGAAGACAAACGATACCTACAATATGCTGATAGATACGTATAACAATATTTCGATCGTATAATAGCCTATAACCAGCGGACGATCCAGACGCGTCCAACGATATCTCATTAGTCAAATTATTATGATACAAATAGTTTGGACGTTATACGGGAGCAGATGAACATACATACATATCGGTCAAAATCATAACCCTCCGCCCACCGTAGTCGGGTAAAAATGTACATACTCTGTGTCAGTGACTGACTGCCGGATATGAGTATCTTTTTCATGTTTCGTAGGCTAAGGAATACTTTGGTACTTAACTTCGATGCCGATCATGAAGTCATCAGCGGTGTCATAATATTTTTTTTTACCATATTTAATTTATGTTTTAATTTAATTTTCAGTTTTTATTAATTTTATTGATTTAACCATGCATTTATTTTTTGTTTATCTTTTTATATTTATTTTTTTATCTATCAAAATCACCCTTAGACTGGTTACCGCCACAGGTGACAAGAGGGCTGGCTCTTTCCTTGCTCAAAAAATTCGCTTGACAACAGGAACAGCTTGAATACAGGGAGGACATGCAGCCAGTATCCCACGCGGGCGGTATTTGTTTAATTAGGGGTAGGTTTTTATTTTATTGTATTTTATTTTAATTTATGTTATATTATATTGTATTTTAATGATAAAACATGAAAAATAAAAATAAATATTTTTTTTTTTAATTTAATTTTACTTTTATTTATTGTTTTATATTTATTGTGAAATTATAATAATTATATCAATATTGGACTATGTCTGAAACAAAAACATTGAATTGAATAATTTAAAAAATACAAAAATTATCACATTAACTCGTTAAATCACGGTTTACACCCGCTAGAACGAAAAAGATCCTAACATGGTAGGTAGGACCTGAGGGTTGGCCAGTTAATTACTTAAAATACACTATATTTATTTCAAGAAAACATTCATAAGATCTGAAGGCGTCGGACTCGCACATAAAGGGTTCCGTACCACCGTAGAATAAACACATCAAAAATATCAAGTTTGAGACTTGATATTTATTTTTAAATGTTATTATATTTTTAGTATTTGTTCTGCACCGGCAACAGAAATACACATTCAGTGAAAATTTCAACTCTCTACCTGTTACGGTTCGTGAGATACAGCCCGCGCTGACAGACGGACAGACAGACAGACGGACAGCGTAGGCCTAGTAATAGGGTCCCGTTAGCACCCTTTGGAACCCTAAAAAGTAGCCTATGTTCTCCGCCAAGACCCAGTCTATCTCCATACCAAAATTCATCAACATTGGTTCAGCGGTTTAGCCGTGAAAAGGTAACAGACAGAGTTACTTTCGTTTATAATATAATAGATTGAATAGGACGGACAAACATTTTCCTATCCATATCTGTAATGTTATTTTTTACGATAATTTATTGATGTATGATATATTTATTACTTGCCCATCCATACCTACAACAAACGCAATAAAGCGACTCCATTGTTTTGACAAGCAATGTATTCCCACTGTCGGCCCAAGACCATGCTGCAAGTATATAACAGTAAGCGAAATAGGGAGTTTTTACAGAAATGACACGAATAACTATGAAATGACAAGAGATGACACAAAATGACAAGAGATGACACAAAATGACAAGAGATGAAAAGAAATTACACAAGACAAGGAAAAGCAAACGAAAATCACGCTGCAGTGCAGGTCGTAGGTTCGATTCCTGCCCAGGACATGCATTTGTGTGCATGAACATGTCCGCATGTCCCGAGTCTAGGTGTAATTAAGTGTATATTTAGTTTGTATTTACAAACAAAAAGTAGTATATGTAGTAATATCAGTTATCTGGTTTCCATAGTACAAGCTCTGCTTAGTTTGGGATCAGGTAGTCATGTGTAAAATAATTTCCAAGGATATTTATTTATTTATCATAGGCGTCGGCGGACTGTAAATACTGTACTGTACCTGTAATGTGGCACGACCGTAATATTTTTTCGTAATATTTTTTAAAAAATCCTTCACAGGTCCGACGTCGAACAAGTCCGACTGGACACTGACAATACAAAGTTAGAGAGAGACATGGTTAGTTCAAGTACTTAAAATGTGAGATGGCGATATTGTGCGCGCGCTCGGAAATAAACAACGTAAGCGCCAAACCACATTTTCTTGAATTAAAAAAAAACTACTTCATGAATTAAAATATGGTTGAAGGGTAGTTTAGATATCATTATTTGCTATGTTTTAGAAATAATTTCGTGATCTAAATCGTAAAAACATCGTGGTAGCAAGGAAAATTGTAAATAATTAGAGCTCATTTCATATTTTTTTTTTATCGAGAAAATTTCATCAAATCGTGATTTGGATTTAAAGATACTCATGATAATATAGTCAAAAATCATACATCTAAATATAAGATTCCTAGTCCACATACTTACTTAAAGAAAAAGTAGAATAGAAAATCAACCAAATTTCGAACCCTCATCTTAAGCCAACAACTTTTTTAAAATAATTAAACAATGGTAATAAATAACATGAAGCCAATTAGAGGTTTCCACGGATAGTAGTGGACCGGTGAACATAGTTTTTAGTGATCACTAGTCAGCAAACAATAAAGCACATTCTAAATATATGAATAAAAAAATAACAAAATATTTAAGCTACTTAGTGAGAAAACTTATTAAAATATTACTTAATGAACTCAAGGTTCAGCCGCTGCCTAGCCACATAGCTCTTGGTAACGAATGGGTCAAAAGAAAACTCTTTACATAACCTGTTCAGGGCCCTACCACCACCTCTTATAGAAGTTTTGTTTTAACGTTTCAGCGGCCATTTGTGCAATGACGTTTCTTTTTGTCATGACAAAAAGAAACGTCATTGCACAAATGGCCGCTGAAACGTTCCTATAATTGAATCGCGATAAGAGGTCATGGTAAGCCCCCAGATCATTGCTCGCTCGCACCATGTAGGAGTTTTGCCTGTAATTGGAGGAGGACGCGGGGACAGAGAAGGGTTGATGGATTGGTTGGGTTGATTTTATGTGACTAAGGTGGCAAACAATTGTACGTCACGCCTGATGTTTTGTGAGTAGGTGATACTAACCCGGTCGACCCGGCCCGTAATATATATGAGCATCACATTCAATCGACTCGACTCTACCACCAACAGATTGAAAACTTGAAAGAATTTTGACTCGGAATGATTTTAGTTATACAAGACCACACATCCTTCGGGACCGCAACCGTCGGCAAACATCAGATTTTCAGACCGCGTTCTTAATACCCGTACAAACACAGTGTATTGTAACCCCCAAATTTATAGAGATTTTAGCCAGTTTACAATGGGTTTGAATAGCATTTCTAGGAACAAATGTGATTTGTAATGCCAGTGCAAGTCGAGCATAACTTTCTATATTATATACCTATAGGATTAAGACTACACGACAATAACGACGATGTTTGACACAAATACTCGACATAACTCATCATTATGATGATAAATACTAAATATCGATACGTTTGCAATCATTGCCAGTGGCTAATGGGGACTGTGGTCGCCGCAGTGGTCACCATTCCGGCGATTTACGGTGCGAATGCATTGTGCGTTTACAACGAGTAATTCTAACAAATGACGCCTAACTGGCTATAGAATAATTGATTAAATTTCACCACGGGGTGGCTGCGTTTGCACACGATAAATTTTCCATAGGTAAATTTGAGTTTATGAAGTTTCTATCATTCTGTCTTTGAAAACTTAATTCGCTGCGTCTACATCAGGCGCATGCTGCGCCCGAGCACTCAGTTTGGACGTCGGAACGCATAGACATAATGTCATAATATGAGTGCTCGGGCGAGGCATGCGAGGCATCTGGATGCACCAAATCAGTTGAGTAGTCAATTTACACAAGTCCCTATTATACTTCGGTATTAAGCAGTGAACGAAATGCAACACATAGTTTAATGACAAAGTAACATTTAAGATAAAGGTCCTCCACTCTTCTAGTTCGCTATGTGCCCTCAGGCTCCATAATAATCTAATTTTACACCTACCTACCTAAGTACCTACATATTGTGGAAATGCAAATAAATGTATGTAAATTAAATACAGGTCAGTTTTACTGAAGTGTTACCTTCCTCCTTAGTTATTTGCCAATTAGATCCGTAGTTTTAAATGCCCTAATGTGTTTAAATTATCAATTAGCGCCCTGCACTCATGTCCCAAAGATGTAGTGCAATGCAAAATGTAATTATCCTCTGCCGGATTACACGATACATGGTGTATGTTGCGAAGTTTAAACAACCCGGTGAAATTAAGCAGATAACGCATCTCGCTACAACAAAATATTAGATTGCGGAAACCTACTATATCTAGCTAAGTATTTGCATGTCAACAGAATATAGTGACGAGAGGCCTGTTAGATTGTGGTGTGATATCAAGCTGAAGTTACGTTACGTAGGTAGCCACACATTACGAAGTTTATAAAGCTCATATTCGATACGTGTGGCTTAGGAACTGCCATGGACCGGATTGTCGGCAGTAGGAACATTATTTAGTAACATTATTTTAACACATGCACAACATAGATTTTATCTGTCAATAAATGCCACCGTCACAATGAAATTTTATTTTAATAGATCAATAAAAATAGCTTCATTGAAATTAAAACCTAGCCTTTGACCTGAGTTCTGAGCACCTCGGGTCGTTGACTTTTCATAGATTCCTAATCACGAGCCATCAATCAGGCTTATATCGATTGGTTTTTTCGCAAGTATAAATACCTATACCCCAGCCGTAGGAATTAACATATCAAACCGAGTATAATTTACGTACAATTTACGTGTCTATACTTACTACATCTTTCTTCATTTATCTCTGCACTTTCAGAATGCCTTAGCCTGGTTACTTAAGTATTTTGCCAACAATTATAAAACAATATACCTACCTACAAGTTGCTTCAAATGTGTGAAATACCTAATAGGTAATGTTCTGGCTACCATATTTCATTCATGGTTTTTTGCCATTTATCAATTTAGTACAAACTCTCGTGATCCCTTGATTGCAGTGTACATAGTATTAGCAAATCAGGGTACACCGGGTTAGGCGAGCATTTTAATATTGTATCTGTATTTGACGTACCACTTAGGCGGTTTGCGTCAATGCTGACATCACGAATTTTTCCATAGGCTTTCATTATTTGACTCATGGGAAATAAATAAATAAATAAACACTATAGACAGACGACCCGTTGGCGTGGTTGGCGTGATGGCGCCTTTCACGCTGCAGGTCGTAGGTTCGATTCCTACCCGGGACATGCATTTGTGTGCATGAACATGTCTGTATGTCCCGAGTCTGGGTGTATATGTATATTAAGTATGTATTGTATTATGTACAAATAAAAAAGTAGTATATGTAGTAATATCAGTTATCTGGTTTCCATAGTAAAAAGCTCTGCTTAGTTTGGAATCATGTAGCCGTGTGTAAAAAATGGCCCAGGATATTATTATTATAACTAAAGTTTATTATAACAACAAAATGTTTTACTACTATCTTACTAATGGTAATAGTATAACACGTAATAATATGTTTAAAAGTCAGGGAATGATTGTAAATGAAAATTATAATACAATTTAATTGCTTCGTTATTTATAATAATTAATTATACAAAATTTGACACTACAGCATTCGTGATATGCCGAAGTATGTATAAAATTAGACACCTCGCGCGGGGAATAGTTAGGAAAGAGGCAACACTTCCACGCATAAAATGACTTTTCAACTTTACGCGCTGGCTAAAAGCTTGCGGGCAATTTGTATGCAGTGCCGATTTGAGTCGACGACGTTTATTGCAATCTTGCAGTGGGATCATTAGCTGTTGCAAGCGCGGCGCATGCGCATCTAAAGCGGCTCCTGCCAGCCTTACTTTCATTACTTACATTAACATCTAAATCTTCTGATCCAACTTTATGTAGCGCACACTTAAACTAATTATGCTAGAGTTAAGTAGTTAGTAAAATAATAGCTCTATTTACATCGTGCATTTATAGTAGCAATCGTAAATAATAAGATCCTTATAAGTGAATTAAACTTGACTTAATTGCGAGTTTACGACTTACGACTCTACATTTTAGTCACCATGAAAGAGCTAGGTAATTTTTCTCATATGGATAAACTGGAAGTTGTTAGGAGTTTCCGATCTAATTAGGGGTTAATGACGAGGGGTTCGTTCTGTTATCTCACAAAGAATGCATTGTTTACTTATGAGGGCGCGGGGCGCGTGGGCGGCGGGACGCGGCAGCGTGGAGCCCGGAGGCGGGCCGCGGGAGACTCGCGAGGATGCCCACTCCACGGCAGGTTGGATCCGCAGCGCGACGCCTCCCGCGCCACGCCGCCACCGCACGCAGCGCGCGGGAAACTTCACCACCGACACGAAATTTTCAGCAACCTCTCTGAAACCTCTCCACACCGCGCGACGTACCCCCGTGCCCTCTGGATTGTAAACGAGTGTTGTTTGTGTGTTTGCGACGAGAGGAAATTAAAACGATTGACGAGAATGTGTATTGGAGACTATAAAGTGTTAATAAGTGAAAGTAATTTGCACAAATATATAACTATAAAGTTACTTGAATCATGAAGGATTTTAAAGTCGGGAAAATGAAGAAGAGAAGTCGCAGCCAGTCGTCGGAAAAGCCTAAAGGAAAAGGGAGGGTGAGTCTATACAAAGGCATATTATATTTATCGGATTCTTTGCGTTCCTGAGTTAATAGGATTAAAAGGTTTCGCCTATTGTGGTTTCCTCATTTTGTTTGTTCGCATCATGTATTCA
Source organism: Drymonia ruficornis (assembly GCA_947859195.1). Taxonomy (NCBI): domain Eukaryota; kingdom Metazoa; phylum Arthropoda; class Insecta; order Lepidoptera; family Notodontidae; genus Drymonia; species Drymonia ruficornis. Next base: position 5,284,603 of record OX401905.1, on the reverse strand, counting down.
TACCTAAGTTTTACAATGAAAGCTCTTCATTAACTTTATATCTCCATGTAATTGATGAAAAAGGTGGTTCTGTATTCTAAGCACGAATCTGGCTGATATCAAATTAATAGGGAAATGTGATAGATCTACTACACACAATATACTAATCAAAGGAGACATTAGAACCCCCTATTACAATTTATTCATTAAGGATTAGGTACATCAAAGAGAAATTAGCTACTTAAATCAATCAATCAATATTTCACTATGTATATACTTATAGGTATTAACTATAAATCATTCCAATGATTAAACCAAGTCAAAAAAAGTTATTATTATGGTCATTAAGGGTCATAATAGGTTATGTGATAATACATTGGCGGAAAAACAAACAAAGTAGCGGGATAAAGCTTAGACTAGCCTAACGTCACATATAACTTTTGCGGACAATAAAGTGCTATACACACCCTTTATACAGAAACAGAAAGGTTAAATCTGTACATCTCATCATATGCCAGATTCTGTATGCATAATTCCAGCTCAAAGTATTTTTTCCGTGAATTAATACCCAATTATCGGTTTGTAAGTTTATTGAAATCAAGTATAGGAAATAAATGTGTCACCGCACTACGAGTAGGTACCTATTCACGTCAATTGCTTGTCCTTCCTCTGAGCCACCCTTGAGCTTGCAAATTATATCATATAAAGAAGATGCACAAATAAGTATCAATATTTTCCGACACATCCTGTAGAGCTCTGTCTCTGTGTACTTAGTTATCGGGTTTTAAGTATTTATAATAAAAATCACAGCACACTGTCACATATAGCTCGCCGCTGGAATAAAAAGGCTATCAAGTTTATTATTGTTGCGAAAACGTTAAGTCGAGGGTCAATGATAAATAATAAAAAACAATATTTTTTTCATAACGGACACAGAATACAGGCGCCAGTTTCACGCAACCTCGATTAAAATACAGCTGAGAGTATTATCTTTCCGCAGAACTTGATACCTAAACTTTAGGCAGTTCACTGCCTAAACTGAGTATAACCAACTTATGCATGAACATATCGCAAATAGGATGACCAGTAGCTAAATGTGATGAAATGATCGCATTGAGCTACAATTATCGTAGGCCGTAGACTGTTTACAACTCTTCCAAAGTATTAACTAGCTTTTAACTACGGCTGCGCCCGCGTTCACTATAAAACAATATGGTTTGGTTACCTATGTAGCTATTTACCTACGAGATAAAAATAGGGATTTACGTACTTAATCCACACATTAAACCACCTGATTTGTTTTTGCGTGGTGACCAGTCAAACTTACAAATCAATTACCATTTTTTTTTTTATTTACTACATTACCAAACATATTTATAAGTGATATCTACCAGTGCAATAGTAATATACTATTATTATGTAGGTACTTAAGTGGTAAGTAGTGTTTATAGACTATAAAGTATTGTGCACTATTTTTGCGTTAATTTATAGGATGTTTCCTATTGCCTTTGTATGCTAAGCTGGACCGCTTGTCAGGGATTTATTTATCGACATCTTTAAAAAGGCATCACGTAACTGATAATAGCTATCCTAGAAACTATTCATCATGAATAATCTACCTGTCCAAAATAATAATAAAAAAATCAGCAAATTTAATTAACTACTTCCGGTACTTTATATTATGACTGTACAATTCCGAAACACAACCTATCAATGGATAAAACCTTTGCGGCGTATTGAATATGAAGGGTATATGAAGATTAATAGTGCAATAATAGTAGCGAATTAATATGCCTGATTATTGTTATTGATAGTTCCATAGATTTATTGAAATAAGTAGCAGAGGATGCGCAGGCCGTAGCCGCAAAAAAAAGTAGAGTCATTATCCATCCGACTACGACCAATAATGACCTCACGATTGCGGTAATCACGGGAATCTAATTCTCCATCCGAACCACAGAGTAAAGGCTAAAGAAAGAGGTGCCCTTATTAGATATATGTATGAAAAAAAACGTGGTCATTGTGTTTTCATTTTCATTGTTCTATCTACCGGTAAATAGTTGAACTACTCCCTTCGTTTTATGTCGATGTTAGTACTAGGCCGACCACTCGGCCGAGTTGCTTAGGGCCAGTCCCCTTAGTAAATGGTCCATGATCCGAACTAAACCATAATAATTATGGTTGTTCGGTTCATAATAAATTTGGTTCGGACCTATTGACCAGAATAATCCACATAACCTTACCTATAATAATTGAGTTTGTGGGTACGTGATGGAAAATAGGACCTACTGCAAATGCCTATTCCGGAATATAATGATACAATGAAATACCCTCCTCACCGAAGACGATTTCTTCACGAATGTTGAAAAGCACTCTTGGGATGTCACTTGTCGAAACTGTTTTATTCAAAGCTAGTCGAACAATGATAAGCATCTCCCTCTACGCACACTACCATAATACATCCGTACACATGCCTTTCTGTGTCCGTGCGAGATAACTTTACCTATAATAAATTTATTCATTCGGAGCGCCCAAACTATGACATTACAATACACAATTCCCTCACACCATTTTTCATCGAAGCTAAACCCAAAAGCTGATTTTGTATTTCTACATTTACATTTATGTGTTAACATTTATCATGATGACTATCTTGACGATATTAATATTGTTTTCTGATGATAGTTCTTAGAAAGTAGGTAGGTACCTATCTACTTACACACTAGCATATCGTGTTAATGTACGATTTAAATATACATAGACGTCTGTTTTACATAATTTATTAACATGACAAACCGAACATATCGAAACATGTATCTTTTATCAGAAGTCATGTTATAACTGTGAATTGTAATGTATGGGGAGTCGTTTTAAATAAGATACAATTTCTGTGATCGTAATTTTTATAATTATGTTGATGTATGTGTTACCTACTTGTACATATTTCACCTACACTTCACTCCTTGTACGTTATTAATCATCAATTTATTGGATACCTAAGGGCCTCCGCAGACTTGCTACTTTTAGCATCGGCGACCGGCGATTTTGTGACGTATCGATGCTGCGTCGCGTTTCTTCGAGCGCGAACGAGCGAGACGCAGCATCAAAATCGCCGATCGCTGATGCTAAAAGTAGCAAGTCTGCGGAGGCCCTAAGTCATAAAACTCATTAACAGCACAGCCTAAACCAGTGGGTCTAGAAGCATGAAATGTTGCACAGGACTTCCTTAAACATACCTACATGAGCATTAAGAAAGGAGTTTTGAAAATTCATCCCCTACTAGGGGATATATACCTACCTATATATAGGGGATGAAAGTTTGTTGGAAGCTTGTAATTTTTTGGACATTCATCTCATAAGGAAACACAGGAGATGAAAGTCTGGTCGGCTAGTCTATTAGAAAATTGTTTGCATCAATTAATTTATAACGATCATTAAGTTTCCCTATAATGGAAACCTATACCTAAGGCAAGCAATAAACGATCGAATGAAAATACCAATTCAATAACAATCGCATTTTATCTCTTACGGTGTGTTGAAATGACGTTGGAACTTAGTGAATATCGAAGAAATATACATAGGTATGGCTACAATCCGTTTACATGCTTGCAGTGGTTAGTAAAAGTAGGTAAGTAGGTAAAATAACAAATTAACAGACTTTGTTTAGGTGATATATACACCTTCTTATATTTAATATAGAGACATCTAGGACCATCCGACATAGCATTTTTATTGAAAGCATGAATCAATATCCATGTTTATCTTTGAAACATGGAAATTGTAGAGTCAAATCGTTTATTAATATGTTACATCTGAGAGTCCGATGTAACTGATCTATCTTCTCTTTAGCAGTAACTACCCAATATTAATACATATAACATAAATAAAATGTGTTTACTTTCCAAACTCAGGAAAATATTGTATATATCTACATTACTGTTAACACATAACTACGTTTAAATATCAATTTCTGAATGCTAACTAATGAAGGTATATTTACATTGTTTTGAATAACTAATACAAAAGTCATTAGTAACACAAATACTTGATACACGTTCATACATCATACAAATAGAGTAAATAGGTAATTGAAATGTTGTAACGCTAAAAAACCCAGTTCTGATATCTAATGAGTGTACACTACTCAGACAGTGCGATAATGCCGCCATTCAAATTCAAACAGCATTACTAATAAGTATCGCCATTCAAGTTTTGTTAAAATTACAACAATATTACTGACCCTTGCCTTCGTTATCGGGTAAACTTAACGAATTCTACAATATTAGAATGGTTCGCGATACATTACGTTACAAAAGTGACTTGAAAGAATGCCGACACTTCGCGTCAGTAGGTAATACTATTTCCGGTACGTAACATTGTTATTTAAAATACATATAGCAAATAGGTACATGCTAAATATTTGGTTAATACTGTTATTTCTTTAACATGTAGTACTAAATACAAGGACGAAGAGCACGTGGCTGTAGACGCACATCCTGGCTGAAAAACCTTAGAGTCTAGTTCCTGAATATGTATCTGGTACTCCAAATACATATTCAGGGCCGTATGACAATCTATGACGATTTCAGACCTCCGAGATATAAGGGCACCGAAAGAAGAAGGCGCCTCAAAAGTACCTACCAAATGAAATCAATGAATAAAAGGAAACATAACTTCATGCCGCTCTACTACCTACTCATGCTAATTAGCCAATGCAAGATTTGTATACAATTTTAAGTTTTATTTTATCGTTGTTTTCGTAAAATTCTAGCGCAACAGGTTTCTAACAACTTGTTGAGCTTCTTTAGCAAATAATTTGTGTATTTCCTTCTGGAAGGCAGAATCCTTTCCTTCCTGCCTTATCTGCTATCTAGTATTTTTTCGGAATAGAACACTGAACAAATTGTACCTACTGTCAGCAATATTTACCTCCCTATGCAGGTAAATATAGTTAAAAACAAACACTGAACACAAAAACTACCCCTCTGACCCGTGCTGATAACTTATTATGAAACTTATTTCAAACAAACGTCGCATCGCATCACGTCCGATTGTTCTCTCTTTTCCACGACGCGCCACATTATCTTAGAGCAACGAATGCGCGGGCCCCTATTTCAGCACGCGATGCTTCAATCAGACCCCTCATGGCATTATGTCCGGTGCGCCAGCACTCCATTTATTTTTAGATCGATTTCGTCCTGTCGAAATGCGTATCGATATTCGACACAATAATTTCAGAAAAATATTTCTTTTTTAAATTGATCCGTGTAATCGTTAACCGCCGAGCTTATCGTACGATCAATTAATAACACGGACAAGGTGGTCCGACTCGGCGATCATAAACAATCGTACGACAGATCGGCATTTCTAAATTAATGGCTTTCGTAAAACACTCGACCGATATTTATTTGCGTTTGGCTTGGAGAAGAACTCTCCGGGTGAGATGGGCGGGCGGCGCGCGCGCCGATAGCGGGGTCACGTTCCCGAGATAAAACCGCAGATAACGCGGACGTCTTCAGTACGCGATTGTCTTTACTTCGTGTCCCGAGACGTATTCCTCTCGTTCACTGCTGCGCACTCCGGCTTACTCCGGAGTACACTACTGATAAACGGCTTAAATATGTGCTAATAACATAGATCGACGATCTAATAGCTGCCAATGTAAACACAAGACCCTATTGCGTAGGTTTAAGAGGGCTGTTGTTATAATAATCTATACTTCTATACTTTATTTTTTTTAATATATAAAGAGGGAAATGCTGACTGACTGACTGACTGACTGACTGACTGACTGACTCATCAACGCCGAGCCGAAACTACTGAAGTTAGAGACATGAAATTTGGATAGTAGATATATTTTGTGACGGAGACAAGCAATAAGAAGCGATTTTGGAAAATTCAACCCCTAAGGGGGTTAAATAGGGGATGAAAGTTTGTATGCAAGTTCGTCATTTTTCAAGTTAGAATTATGAAAATTTGTGTAGAGGTGTCTTTTTAAAAATTAAAAATATGGTTTTCGGCGTTTTTTAATATTCAACCCCTAAGGTGGTAAAATAGGGGATGAAAGTTAGTTGGGAAGTTTGTATAGATGTTCGTCATTTTTGAAGTTAGAATTATGAAAATTGGCGTTTAGGTTCCTTTTTAAAAATAAAAAACTTGAATTGCTGCGTTTTTGAAAATTCAACCCCTAAGGGGGTAAAATAGGGGACGAAAGTTTGTATGGAAGTTCGTCATTTCTGAGGTTAGCATAATGAAAATTTGTGTTTAGGTTTCTTTTTACGTATTAAAAATAATAATTTCATCTTTTTTGAAAATTTAAACCCTAAGGGGTTAAAATAGGGGGTGAAAGTTTGTATGGAAGTTCGTCATTTTTTGAAGTTGGAATTATAAAAATTGGTGATTAGGTGACTTTTAAAAGATAAACAATATTAATTTCAGGGTTTTTGAAAATACATCCCCTAAGGGGGTAAAATAGGGGATGAAAGTTTGTATGGAAGTTCGTCATTTTTGTAGTTAGAATTAAGAAAATTGGTGATTAAGTGTCTTTTAAAAAATAATAATAATAGCGTTTTTGATAATTATACGGGGTATGGGATACGGGATACGCGATATGGGATACGGGATTTTGTATATGGGATACGTGATACGGGATACGGGATACTGGTTACGGGATATGGCATGCGGGATGCGGGATGCGGGATGCGGCATACGGGATGTGGGATGCATGATACGGGATACGGGATACGGATACGGGATATGGATACGGGATACGGATACGGATACGGATACGGGATACGGGATACGGGATACGGATACGGGATACGGGATGTGGGATGCGTGATACGGGATACGGATACGGATACGGATACGGATACGGATACGGGATACGTGATACGGGATACGGGATACGGGATACGGGATATGGGATATGGGATGTGGGATGCGTGATACGGGATACGGATACGGATACGGGATACGGGATTTGGGTTCCAGCAAACGGAAACGGATTTTTTTAAATTTATATTCTGCGCGGACGAAGTCGCGGGCAAAAGCTATCGCTTATAAACAGAACACGTATCGGGTGGTTTGAAATTGCAAATTAAAACAAATGTTTCCACGATATTTTAATTATACGGCGTTCCTAGCATATTTTGTAATGGATTAGCGTTGTTATTTTATGGGATGAATAAATTTTACTATCATCTCCCATCTTACGAAGAGTTATCCAAACAAATACAGCTATGTACGATGCTATAATAAGAACGATTCTATTCGTAAAGAACCACTACAGTTTTTTAGAGTGAGTTGTACCACACTTCATAGTCTAGGTATCTTTTCGTTATCAAACTCGTTTTGATTGTATTAACTTAGTTATTTGTTAGACCCAGGTTAAATATAAACGCTAACTATGTATTTGAACAGTGACCGTGCTTTATTCATTACGTCAATACTTATAGTTGATCTCGTCTTTCTCTTTGACTATATAAAAACTAAGTCTTAAATCTTCCAGTCCGCTTGGTTGCTGTAATACGAGCCGACTGTATACTACCCAACAATTTTAAATCTTTTAATTTTTAACGGGAAATGTTGCATAATTTGTTCATTTGTCAAATAAAAGAAGCGAAAGACGCGAAAGCCAGTGTTCGTGTCCGTTGTATTCCTGTTTTTCAAAGAACGTATTGCATTATTTCGACCTCGAGGTCAATGTTATTTATTTTGGTTAGAAAATACGACCTCTGAACCGAGAGAACAATATTTCTGAGATTAGTGTATCTTGTTAACGTAATCCTCGGATACAAATGAAGTTAGCCTGTAGGTACCTATATATACTTATCGTTTATATAGGTATCGTTTATATAGTAAGAAATAGGATCGTTTGGCAACAAAAAATATTTCGAATTGATTAATCGTTTTCAGTACAAAATGTATGGGAAAAGTTTTTGGCGATTTCTGTCATTTCTAGTACTCAAACCTTCAATGCTCTGATAGAGTATTTTGATCCCTACATGAAATGGGATCGATGGGAATAAAAAAAATATTGTGGTATTTTATCATTTTTTTCGCTCACTGTCCATTTATTCTAAAATCTGTTAATGCAGTTCAGAATACCTCAAAAAGTTAGGGAAGGTCTCCTAGGAACGTTTTCCTCTAACAATAACGGTTAAGGTACCTACCCTTACTGCCCCGTCTCAAAAATCCACCCTGTATGCCTGCCGCGCAAATATTGTTTCCATTAATTGTGACTTTGTAAGGGCATTTTCAAATATATTTTTTATTAAATCTAATCTACTTATATTTAATGGAAGCAGGTTACACACAGGCACATAAAGAAATTAAATAACCAAATTTAAACTTAATCAATAAATCTAGCGGTTGTTCTTTCGGGCCACTGTCGCGTCGCCTACGAATTATTATTGAAACCCCAAGTTGTATCTCGTGTAGCAATAAATCATGACATGGTGGTGGTATAATGATGTTGTTGGCACCGACTAATAAATCCACTCGTGTTGTGTGGACGTGCCCATCATTCTTAATGCCAATGACATCATTATTTCCTTCCACTTATTTACTCCAGGTGATTAAGAAGTCAATTTTATTGACCAACAGTAATTTAATAACTGTTTTTTGACACATGGTGGCAAAATAACCAGTCTAAATCTCATTTCTCCCTTGAAACGTCGCACTATATGGCTGGCCGAGAAACATGTACAACTGAGTACCCTAGAGACATAACTTTAAGCCGGACAGGGCTCCAATATATTGACGCAGACCCTTTGTAATTGAGAATTGAATTTATCTTCAGCTTCACGATTGAAAATATGGCGCGGAAACGTGCTATAATAGTAGTGCGATATATTATTGTGAAGGTGCAATGCATATTGGACCCGGAACGCCGGTAGGCGGTGACGACTTTCATGTATAGGCATGAACTAAGGACATGTTGGCTATTTTGATCGGAACCATGCAACACATAGACACTCAATAAAGTACCGACACTTTAGAACCTGTTCGCAATACAATGGAATAAAGTTTATTAATTTAGGTTTAAGGTACTTATGCTTTATACTTATATTACTAGGTCTGGTAACACCGCCAAGACCTGCTTTATTGAGGACCTATCACAAGTTGGTACTTTCCTTTCCAAAGCGAAATCATATTAGTTGCGTAGGTCATAAATAACTGCTAGGTTTAAGCCCCTTGGTCAAAAATAAAATATACGGAACTATTATTACTGACGCTATTTATATCAAGTGGTAACTATCAATCGCATTGCTAGCATATTTAGCGTAAGATTGATGACGTCATCACCCAAGATTTATCGTCACTAAAACTTGAATCATTAGCCGCTAAACAATTTAAAGGCTGTTGCTTAAAATGGGACTGTATAATTAGGGAAAAAATATATTTATGAGTCAGTTATTTGTTACGATAGTAAAACTTACCTACGAATCAACATCTATACTTTTTTGTATAACTGATATTATATTAGTAATTTATTTAAAAAGTATAAAGACAGACAAACTTTTTCCATACGCAACGGTACAGTAGAGATTGCGTGTTAGTTATACAAATAGACACAATATGAAATATAACAAAAATCGCCAGAAAACTTACAAAAGCTCTTTAGATGTAGCTACACCAAATAAACGATGACGCCACTCAACGTTATTCGTAAAGCTTATAAAACTCTTATGAATGAATCTGAATGAAACATAATACAATAATCGGAGCTTGTTCGTGTGTTACATCAAAGTCTAACCCCCAAAGGAAATTATGATGTATTTACACTGGCATTACAAATCACTTTTGTTCCTAGAAATGCTTTGTGAAACCATTGTAAAATGGCTAAAAATCTCTATAAATTTGTAATAATCAATATTATAATAAAAATAAATGTCATAAGTAAGTATATAAAATGGGAACTCATTGAAATACCTTATTATACCAACACATTATTCAATGGTCTGTCTGCGATTCAATACCAAAGCTTGACAGTCGAATGAACTCAGTAATTAATTCAATAATTCGGGTAACACGGTAGGCAAATATTCCCAATAACGTTTATATACTGTTACCTGAACTGGATTATAAAATAGGTATAAAAAGCGTCACGCACAAAATAAAAATAAAAATGTGTATGGTGGGTTTAGTTGAAGTATTTTATTTGTAGTTTATTTATTTTTTAAATTTATGCCTATTATATTTCTAGCTACGTATTTTTGTTTTTGAAATTCGCTCATTCTCAGACCGTTAAGCTCATAAGCCTCATAAGCCTCAAGTTCTAATTTAATGGAATTTTTAATATCGCGTCTCTACGTCTCTACACTCAACAAAATTCTGAGAAGTAATTAGAACCATACTAAGCAATTCGCTTGAGATGTTCGTGAAATAAGGACGTACGTAATTTTATTAAGAAGATGAGATGTTTTATAAGCAGAAAAACACAAGTGCTTGGAAAGATGACCTTCCAAAATATTAAGTCAATATTCACAAAGATATTTTTTAAAACCGCTCACTCATTGAACGTGAAAATTGCCTATAATTTACAAAGTGGATTTTTCCTTAGTGTTGTATGGAGCAAAAATAGCGATTATCGACGTCGGCGTTAAGTGCTAGACGACAGTCGAATAAACAGAGAGAGGCTAACTCAAGGGCGCCCGCGTTTTTGTATCGAGTGCAGCATCCCGCGCGGAGAGCCGGTAATTCATACGCGCCCGCCCGCGAGCTGCGCGCTGCGCGCTGTCCGTCCGCGTGACGGGCACGTCCGGTCGGACTTTCAGGGCACCACTGACCACTCACGCGCAGCCCTGACTAACACTCAAGATCACAGTCGATCTGAGGTGATTATCCTTCTCTGGTTTGAGGTGATAAGCTCTAAATCTGTCATTCTCTTTCTCTCGTAGCCGTAGACTGAGATACAAGCATGTTGTAGTCCTGCTGTAGACCTGAATGGCAGACTATATGCGGTATCAGCTTTGTGAGACCATGCGACATCGAGTAAGTAGTAGTAGTGGAAGAGATAGAGATTGTCTTCGATGTATCGATACCGCCGCCGCCACGTAAAAGTTAAATTACTTGAAGATAAAAACTAAAATAGAATTACGAAGAAGTCATTCAATATTTTTCTTTCTCAGAAACAATCTAATGCTGAAAGAAACGAGTGAGCGAATAACATCTTTCCGTTCACGTAAAATATTACATCGTTTGTGCCATCAATCAAGCGAATCTGCTTTAGATTGAAACACACTTTGTAAACTAAACAAACACATATTTAAAAAATCATTTTATTAATTACTAGCGATTTGCCTTGGTACCTATCGCTCGTTTTAAATAAAGCAGTCTATCTAGACTGGTAGACGACCGTATCTTAACCATCTGCTTCGATTAATAGCTTCTCTGTACCACATATACTTTGTGATACGACATTGTCATAATATCATTCCGTCGCGAAACTTATATACATATACCTACTTGACCTTAGACTTAACAGTTTTCCGTGAGCTGAGGCAGAAAACAATCAAAATAGCAATATAATCTCGCTTAGTAAATACTTGCCGTGCTTGTTGTTTAACAAACATGTAAGTATAATAATAACCCATCGAATGAACTTAATTTAGAGTTGTTGAGAATAGAATCAAGTACACTTGAGGAATGATAATGAAAATTGCTTACTCGAAGCGAGACTGGAGTACCTAGCTGCGTAATCTCAAGGATACAATTTTTATATTTGTAGTGGCATCATTACATTTAATGCAAAAGTGACTGAGTACCTATTACGCGAACGACTGACGGGAATTGAAATAAATACAACAAGCGTTCATAAGTGCAGTAGCACGGTAAAGATTGTTTGCTCTAAACGGCACAACATTGATTGGGATGCTACTGGACTTATGCCTGTGGCCACTGCACGGCAATAGTCATAGAGACCTATGATAATAATCCGAATGACCTATGATAACAAAAAAGCTGGTCTGTGTCCATGATGGATAATGGCATACCTAGATTATTCCATGATCATAGCATTTTCCTAAGTATGATTATGCTTTTTCGTTCCATAAAGTCCATAAGGGCGATAAGTAGGGTTTTTCTGTGGTCAAGTGCAAATTTCTGGGAATCTTATTAAAAGCTTAAACTTATACTGCTTCTTATGCAAGCCATTGAACAATCGTTAGCAACATTAGGAAACCCATAGTTTATAACCATTATATTACCTGAAAATAAACTTAGTTCATAAAACACCTATAGATGCGAGTCATAGCATACTAATTTAGCTAGTGAATGCTTGACAGTTAAGCTGATATTACTAACTGCTGGCAAAAGTTTGCCATATAATTATGTAGATAGTCTGTTTACCACGAAATTTCTATGATAAGTTAATAGACAATTTGAAACTTTGTATAGTTGAATGCACAGAGAGTATTAGGTCCATGGTTGAATGCGTGTTTATCGGACGTAACATTGCGTAAACAGTCAATGCAACGCTAGAACACGGTGAGACGTCTAATTAAAGGATCATTGTTAGAGTATGTGTGTCGGGCCGGGTCTTGCAACTGGGCCGTGGTTCCGAACGCGTCGTAGCCAACAATTCGCGCGCCCCAAATGCACATTTCCGCATTAAGACCCCGTGACACTGGATCAGACAGGTGACAACGACCGACGCGATATTCACTGCGAAATGGGAACGAAGAGTTGTTATTTTGTGCCAGCACTTCGAGTTGCGAGGGCCTCAGTTGTAAGGCACTTTACATCACTGAAATAATGTAAATGTAAAATAAACGGATGATTCAATTTGGTTTCATGGAATAAAACCAGTTCGGTTCCAGAAAAGGGCTCAGTTATCTTGGCAGGTTTCAGTATGGGTGAGTAGGGTGGCCGTGAGAAAAATGTGAAGATTGCATTGTTAATGACTCTACTACCAGAATTGGTAGCTAGACTATAAAAACTTGACTTACCTACTATGAGATAAGTTGCAGCGGTTATCTTTACTTTGGCACATCGACATTCTTTCATGTGCAAGTTGCAAAGAGCAACATTATTATTTTTACAATCTTTTAGGCACAGTTTTTCCGTTTGACAATAAACCTGATATCGGCATTACGTTGGCCAGATTTTTCACCGCAATTGCACGACTACTGTGAGAATTGTTTTCTAAAAGCTATGCGACTTGCATTCTTGTGCATCCTCATGGTTCGATCAAATGCGGCGAGAGAGCAAATCCCTTATAAGTACTCGCACAGGTACTCGAACTATTTTCTCTTCATATAAGCACTTGCTATTGAATTGAGTGGCAGTTGATGTCAATGGCTCGTCTTTACGGATATTCGCCGACAATTAAAGTTTAATACCTACATTACAACATGCAGTTACAAGAATTACTCGTTAAGAATGTACCGATAGATCTGTTTATCTATTTTAGATACGCTTGACCTATCGCCGAGTAACACCCACACCTATTGCTTACATGACAACAGTGTAAACAATCGTTAGTAAAATTGAGAACAACACTAAAGCGTTAATTAGCTCGTTTTATTGAAACGCAAACCCACATACCGCTGCACAATTACGTGTCGAATCGAATCGGAATGAATTCGAGGATTAGCAGAATATAGATATCAAAGCACGATCGGTGGATCAAAGGACAGCTCGGCCTTCGCGGAAGATTTATTAAAAATAAACACAGGATTCAGAGTTTACGGGTTGATGGTGTCATAAAAAGTGTTCTTTTTGACACCAATCTGGTGTTTATTATTTAGGACAAATGTGACCCGCCGGGCCGTAACCCGACACCGCGCCGTCTGCCGACCGACACCACTCGCCTTGTTTGATCTACTGAGAGCTTTTTAAACTTTTTATGTCATAGTTTAGTGCGCTTTAGGCGCCTTTATTGCTGAGTAAACATTTCAGGATTATACGTTGCAGCCGCAACACGAGCCTAATGAACTTTTCCACATTTCCACATTTCTGTGGACGTGCCCTTAATTTAAAATCAAGTGAATAGAATCTATTACTATACTCTTTTGTTACTGACTTTGTTCGTCAGACTTAGCGAAACTATAGCTTTCGTAGTTGTAATAAGCCAGTCTTTTCTGAAAAGTTCATTCTGAAACAATATCGGCGAAATACTTTTGTGTAATCAGAAAACGCGAAGGGTTATGGTAAAATAACCAAAATAAATGATAAAGCTTTGTTTTCGTTAATGTCTTGTAATGCGTTCATTGATATGATGTTGATGTTTCAGGAAGAGTATTGTTTTGTTAAAAGCACAGTCAAGTCCTCGGAGAGGCCGGCCGGTCCGACACATTAGGAAAATAGACAAACCGCTCGAGGAACGCTCGCGCTGGGGAGTGGAGGTGGTTATGTGGTAGTACGACAAGTTACTACAATGCGCGGATTTATGTAAAATGAATGAAATTTCAAAAATGTATGAAATACCTATTTGTTAAATGTAGAGTTACCGCTGTATTTAATGAAATCATATTTTGAAACATAGCCGTTTCTTGAAACAGTTGTGAAATTCGTTAAGGTACATACAAATTTATCTTCTCAATCTTTTATTTCTTGAAACACTTCAAAGTCTGTGCACACGTTCATTTTTTGACGGAGGAATTTATAAAACCAACTGAACAGCATGCACGACATACCTTATTATGTAAGGATAACACAATGGTGTTTAATGATTCCAACCCAAATGGTTCACTTTTGTGGAGCATTGGCCGGCGTTAAGCGGTCGGATTTTTAAATAAACATTTTTAATGATCGGCCCGCGCCTGCGCTGCCAGGTGTACGCAGACGGTGCGCCCGCGCAGCCCCTCCTCCCCTTATCGTACTACTTCTTTTGTTCCAAAAACAGTAACCCATTTATTTTGAAGGAGATGAGTTTCCTTCCTTCAAGAATGTTGTAAGGATACCGCGGAGTTTCTAAATAATAATTACTATTGTAAAGGAAATACTATAAGTACCTTCTTACCGGAATTAGTGAAAACGGAAACGGTAGGGGATAACATTTTTGTATGTTTATTTAGAAGACATCCTTAAACCTATTACATTGAAATTAGTCTCTACTCTACATTGATTGAGAACTTTTTTAGAAGTTGTTTATAATAGGTACTTAAGCAAGCCTTAGTAGGCAATGTATAGTAGGCGACAGGTCGAGATGACATTCGGGTTATGAGCTTTTTGCAGAATAAAATCCGAATCATAATTACCAGGACCCGCAACGCAACAAAATAATTTAATTTAATAATTTTGTGGGCGATTTTAATTGTTTATCGGGTCCTGCTAATTTTGATTCGGATTTTATTCTGCGAAAAGCTCATAACCCGAATGTCATCTCGACCTGTCGCGAACTATACCTACCTACTCGACTAACTAAATTGCAGAAGTATCATCATTGCGTATTTAAAATGTGTGCTATAAATACATATCCAATTCAAAATTTAAGTTTTCTTTTAAAAAATACTTTTTCTCTGGTTATTAATCTCACACATAGACAAGGCATCATGATCGTAAAATAAAATATGTTTCGTTTGAAGTTCTTATTTTGAAAAATGTAAATCATTCCTATACAGCTCTACAGAAACAATAGTTCAAATTGGAAATATTTCAAGCGCACCTACTTAGACTTGGTACGTGGGTGTGAGTGATGCAAGAGGTTAACAATAGTAATTTGTTGTATTGTTTTGCCATCATCACGACGAGCCGTGGTGTCTCTGAGCTTTGGTTATTTATTTATACCTACCGCAATCAATCAACGGAACTATCACGTGGGCGCTCATCACTAACAAGACAACTGCACCACGCTATCTACAGAAGTTCAATGGGTTCAATTTTGTAATTTTGTCTTTGATTACAAAACTACCTATTATGTTGAAGTATAAGCGTATCTAATGTTTGTTATGACACATGTTTTCTTTAATCAATAACATGTTAGAAAAGTTGTATGAGCTTATGAGAAAGGTGCAAACGAAACTAAAAAGCAATAAAAGTATTACATTTCTGCAAGTTGTTAGGAAAGATACAACTGAAATGCCTAATACTTCTTGCATCGGAAAGATAAATTCTAGTCATCTGTAAATGTAGCATTTGTAACCAAGGTACTCAATAGCTGCATTTAATCCAAACGTTTCTCATCTGTCATGGTTAGATATCGAAAAATTCGTAACTGAATTCCTGTCTTAGAAGAAAGTAAACCAGATTTTATAACTTATCCAAGCTTTTCACTTGATTGTTTACAACTTCCCTTTTAAGACACTGCATTCGTCCGCTTTGGACATTGTAGATAGACTTGTGTAAAGCTACACTTCTGTTTAACGACTTCCGCCTGTCTATGTTAGTCCGTAATGAATACTATTGTAGGGTGTACGTGAATCCGATTCGGTTCGATGCTAGATATCGTTATCTCGATAATTCAATAAATAGCGTTTTATTGTATGATAATTCTGAATTTCTCATTCGCGTTTGTAGTTAAGAAACCCGCGATCGCGAGATAACTATACCCGTGAGACACCGTTATATTGATGTAAATTATTGTCCATCTTTTTGCGATAACCGACCACAACATCGAGCTGCAAATGCACAGGGAGTGGTCTTTCGTGGCCTGCCAGAATAACGGTTCCTGTATTCACTCTGACGACGCATTCATTATACCTATTAGATTCCTTTCGCTAACTTTCGATGGAATATCAGTTTTGGGCTATAAATTAGGTAGATACTTACCTATACACGTCAAAATAAAAGTATTTTTAAGATGTAAAACGTTGTAAAAAGTGAAATAAAGAATGACTCACAGCCTACTCTTTGCTGAAACTGTTACACTTAACTGAAAACGTCTTAATATATCATTATTATATAGGTTGAGGCATATATTTTACACCTCGCAGTTCGGAGAGATAGCTATCAAAACTTTTAAAAGGCTTTTTCTTGGTTATCCTTATTTCTGTTTCTGGGTAAACTTACCGAATTTGAACGTATGAAAACGATTTTAACGCATAAAACAATAGACGATCGCTTGGCGCAGTAGTTCAAGCGTGGGCCACTCGGTTCACCACATTGAGAGGTTGAGGGTTCGATTCCCGCCAAAGGCAGATTTCGGAGACGGCCTTTTCGTAATTTGCCCTGGTGTGGGTGTCACTAGGGCCCGAGTCCATTGCATGGAAGCCATAGTAAGCGTTGCTTAGTTTGGGATCATACAGTTGGTGTGTATGACTGACTGGCGATCTGGCGATAGGTATTTATTATTGTTAATTGTTCAAGTTTCCAAATCTCATTTAACTATTTGTCCTTTTCTAGAAGTATTTAAATGTTTATGCCTACTTGAGACAACAAATTTAACAAGACAAACGTCGGTGTCACCTCACTCGTGTCAAAACATTCTAAAGACGGAAATAATAGGAGTTCGAATAGTCTCACGAACACGGAAAACTTTTGTGAGGTAATTACTCTGAACACTGGGATTTCAGCCCCGAGATATTTGGGTTGAATTATTTCATTACAATATTATATCTGTTTATTGTAGGTACGTAGGTGAACATAGAAGGTAGGTAGGTATTACAAATAGGTAAGGTAGGTTTATACAAAAAAGTTATGTAAATACTACTCTTAAAATTTGTTTCGATCGCACTAACTATAATAAATAATTTCGTAACAATAATGTACCTAAATGATACAATGACACTTATTGTTCATGTGGATCTAATGGAACTACGGATTAATTAACGAACTAATTTATCTAGGACACTCGCAATATGTTTTAAGTCTAGATCCAAACGGATCTTTATTGCCTCTATAAACATAGAGGCAATAAAGTAAACAATGACAAAATTAAAAGCTATATTAATCTACTATACATACTAACATACTACATACATCATACAAGTAAATAAAATTTGACATTACAAACAGATACTATGCATATGAAAGTATGTGGGTATATAAGCATCATAAGAAACAATAAAAAAAACTGTCTGACTGGGTTCCCGGACTTTGTTCCGGCTAATCACCGAAACGGCTGGACTGATTTTGACGGACTTTCATTGAATTGAACGCTGGAATTGAATTGAATAATAACATCAAAATCAGCACGGAATATCCACGATTTCAGGAAACGAATAATGAAACCTAATACACTTACGAAAGCCCAACACTTCCGTGGAACCTCAGTTTAGAAATACAATGCCACGGCTCGGTGCTCAGATGAATGGATGTGGCGGTTGAGCAACCCGCGAGAGTGGACACTGTCGCGCATCTAACATGATCGTAAACCCATTATAATGTGTTGATAAATCATAATAATATTTAGAAGTAATAAACGTCATGGTGAGTTATATTTAGCCTTTGTAGCGAGCTATGGTTTTATGGACTTAATTTTTGGAACATATGATATCCTAATCGTAATCGAGACTTGTGACGTCATTTTGATGAAAGTAGGCCTAAATTTATAATTTATTTTATGTTGCGCACGCGCATAGCATGCTGTTTCTCATTCAAAGTCGTCTAAGTAACAATGATAATAAAATACCTACCTACATGATGAATCAAAGCTAGAACCGTAGGCGAAGCGAATAAAGACACGGACGCGTATATCACGGAAACAAAGCCGGCGTAGGTATGTCTGACAACTTTTTGACAATGGCTTACCTAATTTCGTATTCCGAAACATCATTATATGCACAAAACACCAAAAAATATTAGTTCCGAGTAGGCGAATTCGATGCGCCAGTCTTCTCTTACCTATCTACCAAATAAATTTGAAGTTTTGACAGTTTTTCCATAGAACAGGTATGTGTTATACATATTTATTTGGTGGATAAAAGTTATTAGACGATTTTGTAACAGGTAACAGCCTAGTAATATCAGTTGGTTATGTTTTATGTAACTCGGCTCACACTCAAACATACCCACCACTGCCACTGTCTTATAAGCCAAGATCAACAATGGTGTCCAGCGAACAGACCAAGGTTTGACCCTCGGTGACTCCAGAGAAGCTAAATTTAAATTGTCTTGAAACCCGCACGAATTTAATCAAAAGACTCATCCACTTCAACTCTACCGATTTAAAGCTTCTTAGTTATTTTTGAATAATAATAATAGATACTTAGAGAACCTATACTTTCTATTTATCTGTAAACCTAGTAACCAAATGAAAATCAGGAAACCCCTGGCATATGGCAGCAATAGAGTGTGCGAAACTGTAATGAGAATTGCAACAAAGCAAACAGAATCTCTGAGTAATTGTCAATCTATGTTGTTGTTGTTTGGCTACACGTGTCACCACGGTAACCTATTGGCGTTCTTGCAAAGAGACGTGCTCTACCCATGTGAAATGAGTTGCATGTATCATTAATGTCTAGGGATTGCTGCTATGATTAATTTTGTTTGTATATAGGTTCGCCAAAACAAATATACGGCTCTACTTACGGAATGATCGACAAGCGATTCGATAATGAACTTAATTAATGGAATTTATGATTTTTATTTCCCAAGTTTTCCAAACCTTTTTTAAACTTTACTGATATTTTGTTTTTTTTTACACGACTGCCCAAAAAAAAAGAGTGTATATGTGTTTAGGGTTCATGTATGTATGTATGTTTGTATGTTTGTATGTGAGATTCTTTATTCCACCATAACTTATAAATGCCTGAACGGATTTCGATGTATGGGGTATCGTTAGAATCCTTACATCATTCCGGGTAACACTGGGTATATTGTTTTTGAAAAAAATCAATATGGCGGCATTATGGCTCAACTTTAATATGTGAAAAAAAAAAAAAATTTCTTCCATTATTACAATATGGGTATCAAATTGAAGGCCTTGATGAGCACAGTCCAAAACTGTAGAATTTATAGGCATAATTTAACATATGTAGGGTGTACATGCAAAAAAAATATATCATTTTTGGCTGCTGTCACTAAAATGCATAAAATAAAAATAAATAATTAAAAAAATTAAAAACACGACTGCCCTGCCAAAAAACGAACTAAAAAGTATAAAACAAGTGCAGTGTCATTGCAGTCGGGGGCCCTCTTAGATTAAATATGTTCCACAGAACGGTCCCCCGACTGCAATGACACTGCACTTGTTTTATACTTTTTAGTTCGTTTTTTGGCAGGGCAGTCGTGTTTTTTTTTTTTTTTTTACTACAGCATTCGTCATGATCTTCATCTAAGTATAATTTTGTAAGAAAGATAAGTTAGCGCCCTCCTAACGCCCAGCCAACAGCCATAGTTTATCGTGTTAGCTTTTGAATATCTTTGTAGCCTTTCTATGTTGAGCAACACTGGGAAATATTGATTAATGTTCGCAAATTTAACTTGTCTACATTGCTAAACAAAATAATGGTTCGAAATCCGGGCAGTCTAGCCTAGGGCGGAGAGGTGACTGCGCAGCGAGATCGTTAACATCGCTCCTATACCGATAACAAATAAGCATTAATTGTAAAATATTGATAATTCACTTAGGTACCTACTCGATATTATTGATTTATCATAACCCCGGGGCACGGCGCGGGCGCAGCCACTCTCCACGATAACGTGGCCAAAATAACTCTACATTGAGCATCTCCAAACGCACCACAGATAACGCAACGCAGCCCGTCTTTATTTTTATTTTATTGTTGTTATATTGCTTAGTTATTCACCCGAATCCGCCTGCGTGCACACGGTACGTCTCAGGCGTTCCTACGTTCATATTCATTAAAACACGAGGTCCGACATAAGTTCGCAAACTCAACATTTACATCGACAACATCATCTCTGATTGACAATTATACAGAACCATTACAACGATTGAACGATAGTAACTTCGAAACGAAACTACCACAGGATGATAAACTGCATGCAATTTTTCTATACAACAATTAATTTTCTAAACCGAACATGCGTTTTATTAGTACCTACGTAGCCATACCTATAGTCATCAGTAAATCTGCTACCGACACTAGAAACTCTAAAAGCGGATTATCTTACACGTACGAAGACGTCTCGATCGTGCCTCGATTACAATGAGTTGAAGAGTACGAACACATCCCGATGGTAATTAGCGGCTTAAGCATGCTGTACGTTATCCAATTAACGTGAAATCGCATAATAATTAACCTTAATTGTTTAATTATAAGCTGTTTGATATGGGAGACAAGTCGCTGTCCAGGAATCCCTTGTTTGTAACAGTTGTCTTAGCATAATCCTTTTGTTTTGTATTAAATACCCTTAAATGAGAATTTGTAATTTGTGTTATTATCTGGTGTTCTGAATAATGATTAGGGAACATTATCTGGGCTATTATTTACCTAAATCGTCGCGCCATAGACCTAGTTCACCAATAGATAAAGTTAGCTACCTTCTGAAAGCATCTTGCTACAAAATCGCTTTTTTCCTTTCATAGCTACTTCTATACCGTATATAGGTACTACCGGCCAACTCTGGTATTAACTAGCTAGGTACTAAGTGACCACATCTCAAAGTTGAGTGGGAAGTTAATGACGCAAATAATCTATAGTTTTGGTACCTATCCTGGTATTGTTGTGCATGTTTTCATAATGCTAACACTACGATTAGTTAGGATAGGAGAAAACTATTGATGATTGGTGATTCTCTCCGCGCTTACGTGCTAGTTACCGAGAGTCGTGACTCCTGCAAGTAGTCTTCTATTTTAATTAACACTTAATGGGCGCTGTTGAAACGTAGTTACAACTAAGCTCAGCTAACTCTTCAACTAAGCTCAGCGTCCCTTTTGTAATTACCTACGTTACGTGTATGTACACTATAAACCTGCCATTAGGTACCTGGGACCTATAGTTAAAACCATGATTTACGGTTTCTTGAGATTGCCTTGGAAACTCTTCCCGTAGCCAGTTGATTTAATTAACCTACTATATGACAATTTTATTGCAATTAGTACATAGAATTCAACTGGGCATATAACTGTGTTACATAAACTGTAGCTTCATAAATCATACAGAAAATAATGTTGCGGGTGTGAGCGTCTCATTATTTTAACACTTATGGAAGGAGTTAAATTTGGTCAGCATGACTAATACCTACGCAGTCATTGCGAGTTTCTTGTAAATCTACATTAGATCGACAATGATTTCATTATTTTAACAGATTTAAACAATATTGTTAGGTACTTAGGTTTAAGATGTGTAAAAACGAGACTTAGATATGATAGACATTTTAATATTGAGGAACATACCTTTTGTACCTAATTACCTACTCAGCAACAACGTTGTTCAATTACCTATAGTAGGAAGGTACATGGCGTCAGACTTTCATCGCAGCCAATCAATATGAAAATGCGTTGTGATTGAAAACCAATCAAGGGTGTATTTAAATATGATTTAATAAACCGCGCGCAATCAAAAATATTGGGTGAGGCTGTAATTTTGTTGATTTATTAACACTAATCAATCATAGTTAATAGTAAACAGGCGTATAGATAGACTACAAAGATAGTAAAATGATCGTTATCTATCGATAGTTACATATCCAAATCCCATAAAAAACATAGAAAAAGTAAGCTGATGTAGATATGCCGCATGTGATCTAGAAGTAAATGGGATATCCTTAATTTATTTGTTGTTTGTTCCAGCGGTTCCGGCCTAAGGTGGAAAAGCTGGCGAGAGTCGCACGCGAGGAAGCTCGCCCGGGACAAACAGAACAGCAACCGCCAAGTAAATACCGATTTTATTTACCTAGGAACTCATAGACTTGACCAGATGCTTCTTTTATTTATTTGACAGGACTTTTTACAGCTCTGCATGTGGAAAGAAACTTGATTGTTTTTTACCGCTATAGTAATCACCACTACTATCATCATTGATTGTTATTATTATTGTGACTATCCTCATGTCTATATACCTATTTAATTTTGAATGTAAACCTATTACCTACATATTTTTACCAGTGGTAATACCGGCAGTATCGTATTTCATAATAGGAGGGATGGCTTCACCGACCGATAAGTTGCCAAACATGGGCTATTGACGAAGTTTCATTGAAATAGGAAATACAAGTACCTACCTTAGTAAAGATAGTTGTGATGTTTGCTATTAGCTATAGAGTAGGTCCACGTAACTTTTTAATTCCATTACCGATGCAAAAGTTTCTAACGCCTGTGGTTACGAGAGTAGGAAATGACGGAGGGACATTAATTAAGTTCCTAGTATTAATATGCTCTTGATTAAAGTTTCAATCTTAATTTAAGGGCTTATTGCTGCTTACAACCACTGGCCAGCAGTTTAATAAAGGCACAAAGATTGTTTTCAATTTTGGAAAGTATATAAAAATGTACCCTTAAGTAGATTATATTAAAAAGTACCTACCCTAAAATATTGTACGTATTATTTTCCAGCTAAATACTTCCATGGCAGTTGTAAACTGTTATCGTGCGGCATGGAAGCGGCTTGCGTCCAATACAACAGCACAATGCATTACTGCTTGTGCACGTCGAACGGCCTACCGGTCACCGAGGACTCCACGTGCCCCAGAAGCACAGGTAATCCCGTTATAAATACCACCACTCATTGTTCCAGACAGTTTATTGAACTCTTGATTGATGTTTCGATACTCGAATCTTTTGTTAGAAACCAAATCTTTTTGATTAATTCCGTCTGATTCCTGATTGCCGGCTAATTGGTAATTGGTTTATGGTAGACCGGGTTACCGAATCGTTTATTAGTTCAGCCTAGGACTAAGTTTATAATATTACGCTTTACATTCCTAGCATAAGTAGCCCAGTAGGTCTAGGCTAGGAGCACTTGTTTCTGATGCTGAATCCTGGTTTTGATTGAAATTAATTTGCATGATGATATAAGCATTCTTCATTGTAAGAAAGGCATGTACTTTGAGTTCAAAGGGTCGTGCCTGCCAACCCTTAAAATCTTTGGATTACCATTCGTCGCAAATAACGAGACGAACCTTTTTCGTTAATTGCTTACGTAGGTGCTATTCATCCACCTACATTACCTATAAACGCTAGGTATTGATAAGCTTATTAGGTACGTAGAACTGTATAAGAGGCTCTCTGGGATTGTACGCTAGATTTTAACTACCTCGAGAAAGCCACGTCCAGGACCTATTCAGCCGAAAAAAGATCTTTATAATCCATAATTTTTATTCTAGTTCCGGTGACGTTGAAGCCGATCTACAACGTGATCCCGCCGCGCACTGCCAACTCGTCGGCAGACGGCAAGTACCCGGCACCACCGCCCACCGTGCAGGTAAGATCATCCATCTTAATTAAACCTTTATCGCCTTATCACACTGTCCTACTCATCCGCAGCGATTGCGAAATATTAGAGCAGAGATAGCATGTTGACGCATGACACTTGATAGGGAAGTAATTTCTTAACGGCTTTCCTGTAGGTAAATATGGAAACATTAATCAAAAATCATACAAATTGTGAGTAGGACACAGGGAAAACGAAAGGTACCGCACTTACTTATTGCCATGTACATGATTCATACACATAAGATAACATACTAAACAGACAATGAAATCAATGAACAATAATGAATAACGCCTACAACGCATGAAGAAATTTTATCATTGAAAGTATTGATTTTGAACGTGGTCCGTGAAAGTATGGGATGGAAAATGAAATCAGTGTTTTTCCATGGTAACTGATAAATATTCATGATAGGTCAACTGTGATAACGTTCGTCTGTGTCACCCAAATTGTGAGTGTTATGTATAGGTATTTTGTGGTCATGTCGGATGTTACTGACTGAGGCTATAAATTATCGTTTTATTATTTGTTTCATCTTTGTCCCTCTTTCGTTTCTTGAACAAAGATTATATTAATCACTGTATATTTGTCTCTCCAACCACGATAATGAAACAATAATATTGTGTAGGTACTACGTAAGTTTACTATTGCCACAATCGCATCTACTTATAGGTGCCAAACTACTAATCAGATTAATATCTTCATTAGGTATCGAAGTCTGAAGTGCTGAGTGGCGATGTCTCCGCGGAAATGACGACAGGCGGCTCACCCGTCGTGGGGGCGGGCGTGAGCCCCAGCATGGGAACCTTGTTAGCGGTGACCGCGTCAGGCGTCGCCGTCCTCATTATTGTGATCTCACTCGTGGCGTGGTACCTCAGAAGACGTATTTGTCATGTAGATGGGAAAACCCAGCCAGTAAGTATATTTGAATAAATATAATAAAGACTTACGTTTAACAATAGGGCTGCCCACTAGTCTCGTTTGCATGTGTAAGTGGGTCACATAACTCACGCTCTACCATTTGCTACGCTTTCATCCCTTTAAAAGGTCAAGCCGTCGATAGTTACATCTCAGTTATTTCTCTGCATCTTAAATACCTATAATTCGAATCCTACTGTCTTTCGTATAATTACATTTCACTTTATTGTCCATAATTAAGATGATTTATTTTTCTGAACAAAATTTGGAAACTTTTGAATTAAAAATTTCCAAGTTTTATTTTTCCTGTTGCACACATTTGTTTTTCTAATTGGATGCAAATAAAATCACTAGTTCGCTTTTATTATAGCGTGTGCGACCAGGAGAACCTCTGCTTGCTGAACGGTATATAACGAACCCCCAGTACGGAGTGTATGGCGCGAGTAGCGCGGCGCTGGGCTTGCGGCCCGGCTCGCCGGGCGCCGACGACGACACCAACAAGTCGCAAGTGCAGCTGCTGGACAGGCACGCACTCACATTCCTCGAGGAGGTCGGGGAAGGATGCTTTGGGAAAGTCCATAAAGGTTAGTGTTCTCCTATCCAAACATTGCAGTAACGACCACACTAGCATCTGAATCTGATTATACCATGCATTCCTAACACTTCATGCGCTCTCTGACATTACCAGTCTGTCAAGAGGCTGGTGTAATATGTAGGTTTATCGAAAATCACAGAACTTTGAAATTGATGCTAATTTTCAGGTCTATTAAGAACAGCTGTCGATGAACAAGTTGTAGCTATAAAAGTACTAAAAGAGAGTGCAGGCCGTAGCGCAGAAGAGGACTTCGTGAGAGAGGTATCCATAATGTCCGCGTTCAGACATCCGAACATTTTGGCACTCGTAGGCGTAGTGTACAGAGGTGAGATAGAGCAACACTCATTACTTAATATGTTTATTCCAGGTATTGCTGGTTTCCCCACATTTGTATAATATTTTTTATTTACAGATGATATCAGCGCTAGTCCTTGGATGGTGTTTGAGTACATGGAGTGGGGCGATTTAGCGGGAGTGCTGCGAGGCTCCCGCGGTGGCGGCAGACCGGGCCCACCCTTGGACGAGCCCGCACTACTAAACGTCGCTCTACAAATAGCGCGTGGCATGCAGTATCTCGCTTCTCGCCGTTTCGTTCATAGGGACCTTGCGGCAAGAAACTGCTTAGTCGGTGCCAACCTCACAGTCAAAATAGCCGACTTTGGCATGTCCCGAGATGTATACACGTGCGATTATTACAAAATGGGCGGCGAACGTCCTATGCCAGTACGATGGATGTCCCCTGAAAGTATAGTCTACGCTCGCTTCACCCACGAATCAGATGTCTGGTCATACGGCGTAGTGCTGTGGGAGATATACAGCAGAGGGAAACAACCGTTCTACGGTCATAACAACGACGGCGCCACGAAGTTAATATTACAGGGTATAGTGTTAGTGCCTCCCGAGGAATGTCCGCGTTTCGCCTGCGAGTTGATGCGAGCCTGCTGGCAATCGGATCCTCGCAATAGGATAGGTTTCGATGAAATCTGTAGGAAACTGGAAGTGGCAGCGACGGGTGGAGGTGTTATACAGATGCGTCTGCCGCGGCCGCCACCACCTCCGCAGGACTCGGCCGGGTATTTGATTCCAGCGCGGCAGCCGGCCGTAGATTACTTGTCGTTGACGCTGCCGACGTCGGACGGTACCGACGAGCTGGACCCCGCCTCCGAGTCCAGCGAGGAGGAAGACGACGAGGAGTACACCTGACAGCCGACACTGACGCCGGCCTCGGAGTACGTGCCGCGCTCGTCGCCCCTCGCCACAGCCAGCGCCGTGGCCCACATCTCTACATTCCTACCGCAGGGTAGCGTCACCGCACAACTTCAATGTTAATCTTCACAAAATGTTCGATATCGACTTGCATCTAGGAATTATTAATCGAGATAGTTATAATACTCAATTACCTACCTGTGTGATATTTTTCATAATAATTAATTACTATGAGGATTATATTATGAACGAAAGTTTTATGCTAGTGGATGATATTTAGGAGAGAGTGTTGTTTATTGAATAAATGTACCTACTATAGGTTCGTGTGCCATATGCCAAATATAAAAGTACCTAAAATGTAATACGATAGGAGAAATTATACCTTAATTATTATGATTATAAATTAAATATTTACGTAGGTACTAAATGTTGCAATACAACCTGCAAAATATTATGTTTTATTGTATTTACGTAAGGAAAGCCAATCAAGCACCATACATAACTAAAGCTCGAAGCTCACTTGTAAATGCAAAAGAGAAAAATGCAGGTATACGACTGAATTTTGTATTTATTGATAAGGATCCTGTAAACAATTGTATAAATTAATTAAATTAGTTAATATAGTTAAAATAGTTAGATATTTATCCTAGTCCTAGGCTATGTTTTTAGGTATAGTTGTGATGAGCAACTCATAAAATGCCATTTCGAATAGTGCTCAGAGCAACGCTCAAGGTTAACTCGATGTCAACTTAGATTAAAAGTTAAAAGCTTAAATTGTCTTACTTAACACATTTGGTTAAATTAATATAACGCACAAGTCTCCCTCTACGGTAAATTCACATCCACACAAAATAGGTACCTATACCATGTAAATATTTTGGGGTGAAATCAGAATTATGAATAGAGTCAAAGGCACTTGAAATAAAATTCAGAAACCGAGAACTTTGTCTAAGTATATGTAAATTTTCAAAATAAAATCATATACCTACAGGTTCCTATAGTACGGTCAGCAACGAAAGTCGCTGAACATTCTCAGTTTTTCAAATAACTTGCACACTTTTGTTTTGCATCAAATCCATAATTTTTTTTTATCGAAACAAAATGTAGACATGTTGTTAATGTTTGGATTTATAAAGGTTTACCAACGTTTGTCGAATAAAGAGTATAACCGATTTAAAAATTCAGTATGTTCAGCGACTTTCGTTGCTGACTAGCTACATCGAAAAAGTGATGGCTGGGCGTTCTTGATATCCTTTTCTGAGAATGTAATCAGTACCAACAATAAATACCTAAACCAATCTTATTTGTTTTTTTTGTATTTTTTTTTATTATATAATATATCTCTTTTCAGTTATTTAATATAACATAAATTAAAAATAAGATCAAATAAAATAAAAACCTACCCCTAATCAAACAAATCCTGTCCGCGTGGGATGGTGGCAAGAATACTGGCTGCATTTCCTCGCTGATTCATTAAACGTTTCGTTATAAATTATAATCCACCACAGCAGAAGCATACTTTTTAACTTTATCTAGGTAATGAAAAGTAAATATTTCACTCTGACTACGCTACGTTATTGAAATGGTCATAAAATGAAAAAGCATCAAATCAATCAAGAAGTTGAAAATTTTAAATTACCGCGCTACGCTCGCGCCTTTTTTAATGAAACGCACGGAAAACGGAAGCTTATTTACCATTACATCATTGGTAGTTGACATTCATTTCCTTATCCTGTTTTGGTTGGAAGGACAAGATCTTTGAAAATTCTCGGTTGGTTCCACTATGGACAGAATATTTTTAGACCAAATCGCAACTGCATCTCATTCACTTTGTGGTGTCCATGCTGCAAGAACCTTATATTGTGCTGTCTTACTTAGCCAAAGAGGTAATAAAAAAAATCATACTGGCTATGGTCTTAGCCAAATAATAAAATAAAATCTTCGACCATTCTAAGGCTTGAACAAATTAACAAAATGGACCCGCAACACGCATAAATTCAACGAACAAAATGTTCTGTCAATTCTTGGGGGAGGGGAGGTAACCACTACATTAAAATTGACACATACTGCACACTTACTCAAAACATTTTGTGTCATTATAAACGCACACGTAAAGAAATGTGCAACACAAGTATATTTTACGCACACTAAAAGATCTAATACGTCAACATACAAAATTTTACTACCGTAGGACCATCGGTGTAATAGGGTGAATACCACTATCGATATTTCTAATTAGCTATATCGATAGTTTCATATACTCATTATTACATTTATAGCTGTCATTATAATCTATTGTACTGAATTATCTCTACTGAAACAGCTGAACAAGAAATAATGAGTAACTCACGAGGCGTAAATATTCAACGGAAACAAGATGATTCCGGGTATATCCCAATTCAGTTCCTTGAAAATGAGATTATCTAAAAAATAAGTACCTAATGTTCCCAAATAAGCTGTTTCATCCCCCCCCCACTCCCACTCGACCAGCGCCATCTGCTGCCACTGGCCTGGCTGATATCTTTTGTTAGGTAGGTACGTATAAACGTAATAGGTATTATTATACTAATGTCATCATCATCATCATTTCAGCCAAAAGACGTCCACTGTTGGACATAGGCCTCTCCCAAGGTTTATTATACACTATATATATTATATTTTTATCGATACCGGTCTGCAATCATAAATAAACACTACTACAACACTGTTCAAATCAAAAAGTATATAAGTACAAAATCATTCTTGCAACATTATCTAATACGACTGAATAATTTTGATACTTGATTTATTATTTTCCATATTATTTATTATTCATAATGCAAGCGCAAGCACTTTTAAGTTTTCTTTGATGTTGGTCAATAAGATAATATTTGTTATACATATATTTATGCCATATGTGATTCATCGCCTCAGTAGCAGACGCTGCCTGCTTCTGGGTCATATGGACCCGGAGCAGTGTCAGGTTCGATTCCGTTTATCAAGATCAAGAATTTATCGAGATCGTATTTATCTGAATTGTTTCGATAGTGGGTGTTTTTGTTTCAACATGAGTTAGTTATTTTTTTTTGTATTTTAGGAAAATAAAACAAACATATCATAGCTACTGCGTATTTTAATTAACAAGAGAATATTCTTAGACAGCCCTGGCAGTTACAAAATGTTGATAAAGCTGCAAGAGATGTTGTACATTCAAAAGATCTTGGTCTAAATATTCCACTCCTGATAAATCCATATATTGGCGTGGGCCTGCCGCTGCCTCATCAACTGATCATCATCAGTCTCCACAGCATTGCTGTCATCTTGAAGATTTATTATTAATCGATTAATGTCATCGTATAGAGCAATTTTCGACTATTCTTCTAACGGTACCTGAAAAATAAAATAATTCAATAAAAGATCATTTCTTTAATGCTTTAAGGTTATTTGTTTATTTAGTAATTAAGTAACGATGTTAACTGACAAGCAAACATAGAAAAATAAAGCATCCTTAGATTATATATTGGTCGAGATGAAAGCAACACATAAAAATAATGCCCAAGTATCAAGTTGTGTCATCGAATGTACCTCTAAGCGATCAATGTATATTTACTGAAAAACCTGTAAACTGAAGCTTTGAGCCTGCCTTTGTATACAATAAACACATTATTTAACTTAAAAACTGTAAAATAAACTGCTTATATACCTATAATATCAGCGGTTCTTTGGTAAACATGGTCGAGTTCTGACAAAATATTTTGCACCTCAAATTCCGCGAGACACCGCCTGTAAACTTTGTGAATCACCTCTCTTGTTGAATTACTAATGATTTATTCATTGTAAATCGTTTTTAACGTTCTGCGACTGATTTATCACCGCGTTATTCAGTATTTATCCGTTTGTTTACAAAGTTCAAATACTTGACAATTATTTGGCCGAGTCTATTTTGAAGATGGATTTAGGCGGATTTAAGCCGGCCACACATGATCTGTACCGTCAAATGGGGTCAATAGGAATCGTGGGGGGAATAGGGAAAATTTCGGGAATGAAATATTTGCAACAATAATTCTAACACCCTACTAGTCACAGCTTATGAAATGGCAAGAATGTATAGTAGAATATTTATTTTCCCGAATGGAAACACATAAAAAACGTACAACTACATATAGATACCACAAAAGTCAGTTTGAAATCATCATCTGAAATAGTGCTACTTAGAGGGTAAAGTTTCTTATCAATTTACTTTGTTTTTGTGGAAAAATCTGAGTTTTGAAGACTGTGTGCGAAGTTAGCATTTATTCTAGAAGCTGTAAATCGAGGAGTGATTACAATTAAATCATTTATTACATGATAAAACTAGATTTTACTGTGACTGTGAATTTATTTCAAAACAACGAGGTTTTTCGGTACACGTCGGGGGGTTCTAGGAACACTACACGGGGGCAATAGGGACGTAGTTTTTAATAAATAGGCACGGCGACGTATAACAAGAGACAGTAAAGGGACTATAGGGACAGGGTTGTCACTTGTTGTTAATGGAATATCATATTTTTAACCACCGACGCAGAAAAGAAATGTTATGTGTTTGACGCCTAGGCATATGTTTTTATGTGTCTGTCTGTCTTAAAATATTTCATATAAGACTGATGTTGGTATCCTTAATGTTCATACGGCTTAATATTAATATGAAAGACTATTTTTTTTTGTTTTGTTAATGTTCGTGCATATTTTTTTATTAATATTTTTTGTTTTTTATAATTTAATTAAAACATAAGTGTTAATTTATACTTTAAACATAAAAACCTACTGATAAAAAATAATTAATATGTGAGACTGCTTTTTGTTTAGTTAATGTTCTTTTTTCCTAAACCTTTTTTGCAGTTATTCTTTAAAAAAATCTGACAGCCCTAACGCTTTTTCCCTATTAGTACAACGACGTCCCTAATGACCCCTACTTGTGTTTAAATAGGAACTACCTATATTTTCGATAATTACGTAAAACTGGATAGTTTTTAAGGTTTAGTGTCAAGTTTATAGCAATCTACGAGGTGCGACTCAAGTTTTGATACCAAATTCAGTATAATTATATGAAGAATAACTGGTGATATTTGAACGCAAAGTTCAAAACTGTGCCCATTCACCCCATTTGACGGTATGTAGCCAGCCTTATACGGTGGCCAGTGTTGCCAGATGACTATGTGAATTTCCACCCAGTTTTTTCGAAATCCCCCCGAAAATTAACCAAAACAGTTTCTATTCGTTTTAAAGGCGAGATACAAAAACTAATTTTTCTTCAAGTTAGTTATTTTTCACATTTTTTCATTTTTACCGAATTTATTTAACATCTACCTCTTATTTTTCTAGAATGGCATACATTGTGAAACGGTGATTTCTTTAATTTAATTTTCGGGCGTGCGGGCGTTTCTGGCATACAACTAGGGATATTATATCAGTCCATATATTGTGCGGGTATGCCCATCGGGTACCCATCGGATGAGAACCACTAGGCGTGCAACAGCTGCTGCTGGGTAGTGGGTACCCGCCAGGCAGATGAGAGCCGGCTCTAAATGTATGAGGGTATGTCTTCAACCTAAATAAACACTAGACAGCTAACTGCTGCACAAACCGAGTGAGAGGCCTATTGTCGTACAGTGGTCCTTTCTACTAGGGTGTCCACACAATAATACAATTTTAACTGTACAAATAAAATAAACATTGTAAACGATGGATAAATAAATTAATATATTCAGACTAATACACCAACCGTATGGTCTCAAACTAAGCATCGCTTGAACTATATTTACCGCCCAATGGACTGGAAGCGTTCCCAAACCAGAGCAAATTACAGAAAGGCCATTTCCTGAATTTGCCCCGACGACGGGAATCATCAAATCCGCAACCAACCGGTGCAATGAGCCTAGCGGCCTACGCTCAAACCACTACGCCAAGTGGACGACAAATTCATGTGGTTTTATGGTCACCCTAGCTTGGCAACTCTGAGTGAAAAGGACACGATCCCACATTGGCCCTCTCGCTCGGCTCATTTCCTATATACAGAATTGTCAAGGTATAATAGACCTTAAACAATTTCTCTTTAACCAAAAACTCAACTAATTTATCCTGCATATAGGTCTATGGGGTATGTTTATAATGTCAATCGGGTATACGTTGTTTTAGGTATGATCTGTTTACTGAGAGCGACTACTCACAGTGCAATTTCTTTAAGCCGTTGATTCAACTTGAGTTGATTTGACAGGTTGCGCGATGCGGAGGCAAATTGACGTCTAATTTCTTCTACTACTGCTTAAACACATTGAATCCACGGATTGAATATGAAATTGCATCGTGAGCCGCCTTACCTACCTATAATTAAGTACAAGTATCAAAATTATTTTTAGCGTATCCAGATTCCAGACTAGGTATGCTCTTACAAATGTCTCGAAAATAAAAGAACTCGCTTCTCACCCTAAATCCTAAGTCTAGGGTAAATACCCTTAGCTGGCAACCCCATAATAATTTCACATCGTGAAGCTGGCAAAAAATGTAAACATTAACACGTGGTCAATAAACGTCAATCTTGCAAATAAACATATTTTGCGAATGAATGAACGAATGTCATAAATCAATCTTTCAAATAGGTCCTTCGCAATTATTTGACAAATAAAAAATACAGTTGCCAGGGTAGAAAAGATTCGTCTATGGTCGCAGTAGACTATTCGATTAATTCGTACTCGATTAATTGTATCGATAATGTTTTCGATTCTTATGACATTTAATATTTTAATGAATTTAATAGAAAAATGGCATTAATTACATCAAAAATACTTACATATGAAATGTTACCCCATCTTTTTGTATATTACTATTTTTTGTAATTTCTTTGCACATGTTTAATGGGACAATTCGGCATTTTTCACGGAGCACCTTACACCGCGAAAACGATACTTACTCTGATCAAATCGATTTCGAAAACAGTTTTTATATACGTGTCAGAGATTTTTGGTCTAGTACCTATCAAAAAAAGCTAGAGGGGAAGATCATGCGCATCCTGAGTTAATACATCCATGTTCTAAGGCGAAGGCTAGACGTAAAGTATATACTGTGGTTCGTCAGTATGGTAAATAATGATGGATGTCATTCCATCGACGGAATAAACAGGCAGGCTAGACGTTCAGTATTTATTCCGTCAGTATTGTGACGTAGTTCGTACTTCGTACAGTGCAGACATCAAATGAAACACGAAATCTTGTATGGCTTGTATTACCTTAGCGCTTGATTTAATCCGCAATATCAGAAGACATGTCCCCTTTATTGCTTTCGCGACGCGTACCTAATGACACGATACGGTGGTCCAAGATCGTGTAGGCTAGTGTACTGTTGGATGTCAGTATTTACCACAAACTGTCATTCTGGAATTGAAATTCATGGTAAATACTGTCATCCATCAGTACACTAGCCTACACAATGGCCGTTTTCACATTACACGGCACGGCAGCGGCGACGGCTGTCACTGAGATATTTTCGGGGTTTTCATTGGTCAGTAACCAATGACAACTGGTCGCTGACCAATCAAAACCCCGCAAATATCTCAGTGACAGCCGTCGCCGCTGCCGTGCCATGTAATGTGAAAACGGCCAATCAGTTTGAACCATGGGTTTTGATAAATAATGACGAACCACAGTACCTACCTATTTACTGAACGTCTAACCGTCGCCAAATACGTCCATGAATAAAATCCATTCCAGCCAATGACGATTTCCAGCCGAAAAAAATAGGTACTATCTGTGGTTGCAGCTAGCTAATTATAGCCATAGACATCTCATAAATGCCTTGATTATAGCAACACTCGTCTGTCACCTCGTCTATCTGTCAAGTTGCAGTCATCAATAGGGATGAGCTTAAACGTTAAAAAAATAAAACTGCTAAATGCTAATGCTAAAAATAATTAACACTTAAAATTAACAGCTATTTTTAGCAACTGCTAAATTTAAAAATATGCAGATTGTTAACATAATTAATTTATTCCAATATTTTTTACGGTGTCGCTATCGTAAAAAAATAAAAAATGCACCATATTTCACATATTTTGCCGTTGAATATTCATTTTAGAGTACTTTTTGAGTTTCTCTTTTTAAAATGTAAACAACACTACACAAACAATTGAAAGGATCATGCCCATTGTTGGTATCAAGTTTTCTCACGCCTCAAAATAAAAGTATTACAGTAATTTCTTTCTTATTTTTTTACAACCTTTTGCTTACGGGATTCGCTTTTCGAATAGGGGATTTAATTTAGCATAAAAAAATTGTTGTTTCCACTTCCACATTGTAAACAAGCATTGCGTTTCATTACATGCAGAATTACATAATTTGACTTTCTTCAAATGATGTTCCGTTCACATTATCTCTACAAATAGTGCCCATGAAAATAGAAAAATCGTATTAAAATAATCGTACTTTGCCATTTCTTAGTACATTACGTAATAATAACTACATTACCTTACAATAGTATTGAATTAAATGTGCTCGTTTTTTATGCTGTAGGTAATGAAACGCTTTTTGTCTATGGTTATTTCGACGGGCCGGTCAATATGATAAATATAGACAATAAAAAACAAAGAATGGTTTTGATGCAACATGATACGGGATTCCATACATTTTTGAACATTATCCTTTTACTCACAGCACTCATTACCTAGATAATGTAACACGTAAATATAGGTACTTGTGACAGCTAAATTTAACAGCTATTTTAGAAATTATTTAACAGGTGTTGACACTAAATAAATATAGCAGTGCTAATTTAGCAGCTTATTAAATTTGGACCCATCCCTAGTCATTAACTATCATTTTGTTTTGCTGCGTTCCATTCACCGTAATTTTTGTTATTTTCGTCCACAAAAAGTGTTAAAAACGATAATTTTGATCACTTTCAGTACAAGTTGGTGCGAGTGGAACGAGATTTGTGGACGAAAATAACGAAATTTACAAAATTAACAGTGAATGGAACGCACCATTTGTTGCAATCTGTCAGTCTTCCTCTGTCAATAGTGTCATTTTCGTTCGCATTTGGCTTCGTTCTCGTTGCGATTCGGCGTTTTGCGAATGTGAAAAGATTGATTTTTTTCAAAATGTAAACATTTGCATTTATAATAGGTATAACGATACGATAGTTGTAATTTTATTTAGATTGTGCATACCTAATATAGATTTTCCGCTATGCCTCCAGTCAATTCTAAAATTAAAAAGAGTGGCACAGAGTATGAGGTAAGTAATATTTTTTTTAAATAATTCTCAAATCCAGCAGCTTTCTCTTGCAAGTAAAAAATAAAAATACTTTATTGCATCAATAACCTTGGATACCGTAAAATTCTTATGTGGATTGTTCCTTATATTTAAGTAGGTAGATACTTAGGTATAGAGGTAAGCCTGATTTTTTTACCCAGCTTTCTATTTGCATTGAAAATACGAATGACCTAGTACAAAATTCATACCTGCTTGTATATTACAAATATGTGATACAGAAATTGTGCTATAGTTTTGTCCATAACTCTCAGTTGTAAGTTTATTATCATTACAATACCTGTTATAATAATAATTACCTGGTCTCTGTCTGTCATTCTATATTTACATAATA
The DNA here is from genome assembly GCA_947859195.1 of Drymonia ruficornis. Taxonomy (NCBI): domain Eukaryota; kingdom Metazoa; phylum Arthropoda; class Insecta; order Lepidoptera; family Notodontidae; genus Drymonia; species Drymonia ruficornis. The sequence continues at coordinate 5,248,069 of OX401905.1, read as the reverse complement.
TTAACTCTAAATACTGTAAACAATGTAATAATGACATTGAAATCATATGTCTAGTCAAATTAGATTTAACAAGTACTTTGCACTAGTATAAATAACAACCATTTTATTTACCAAAATGTATAATAGCATCATAGATAAAATTTAGTTTCCGCGAGGGCGCTCCAACTAGATGGAGCATGCCCACTAATAAAATGTGGCAACTGATACCACACGAAATTTCGAGTACTTCAGTACATCTGATAGCAACCACTGTATGAAACTGACAGGCCCCAACGATAATAAGTTGCTGCATTTCTGGAAATGATTTTTCTTAGTAGGATGGTATGTAGTTAAAGCAAATCCGCGAACCTTTTATAAATCTATGAATATCATGTAGATACCTAAACTAACCACAACTTATTTCCTTGTTTCTAAATACAGTGTAGTGTGTTCATATTGGGTACCTACATATCCTTTAGAATAAACAATATATGCACGCCAATTTAGATGAACAGCACCCTTTTTATTTTGTGTATATCAAGCTACAAGGGGAAATATTTCCCCATGGAATCCAATTTTTTTTTTTATAGGACTGCGGTGGTAAAAAAAGCGTATGGCCCGCCTAATGTTAAGCAGTTACCATAGCCTATAGATGCTTACAATACCAAAGGCATTGCTCGTACATTGCCGACCTGAAGGGGAGTGGGATGGAGGGAGGGGGAGTGGGGGTGGGCTTACGGCTCTCTCACTCATCGAACGAAACGTAGCTGTAATAGCTGCTTTACGCCGATCTTCTGTGAGAGGGTGGTACTACCCTGGTCGAGCCAGCCCGTTTATGAGCTGCAGTCAATTGGCTACAGCTGGGCTCTACCACCTTGCGACATATTACTTAGGTAAATAGTAAGTAGGTAATCTTATTTTCAGAATATCATTGCGAACAAGTGCACGGCACTGGACTTTGAGCAGTACATCCAGGACAATAAGACACTGCTGCTGAACGATCCACTACGGGACATCCTGCTGTATCCCACTGATGATGTTTCTGTACGTAATTGCAAAAAAATGGAATTTATAACACCCTGCAATGTGGGCTTTGGCCCCATCCCCTAATACAAGGGAATGTATGTGGTATAAGGCTTGCCCCCTTATAATATTGGGACCAACATACCATTAGCATAATGTGGGTGCCACAGTAGTACACCTCTACCAACCCATTTGAGGAATACAGGCATGATGGTGTATTTATATTATTATTATTTTTTTATATCTTCTTATCATATGGTTTGTGGCCAACTTGGTGCCAGAGTTGTTCAAGCCATTTGAAAACCTCTGATGAGGCTTAGAGACTGCAGCCTAGATTACAACAACCGGACCGACACTTTATGTGCTCTCTGAAGGAGAATAACTATTTTATTGCTGTGTAAATATTTGTAACATTAGCTACAACAACAATATAGCTATGCTGCATAGTAAATTCTCAAAAAGTTTGTCAGGTCCATAGTTGCCATCTTTCAATTATCCCAATAAGGGGCCATCCATAAATTACGTCACACGTAAAGGGGGTAGGGGGTCGACGAAATGTGACATGGTGTGACAAGGGGGGATGGGATTCTAAGTTAAGTGACGTCACAATTAAAAATCTAATATTGACAAGTATTAAAACCGAAATTTGAAGTGTTAACGAAAATTTCTGAAAAATTGTTGAAATTAAAAAAATATGTGACGTCACACAGGGAGGGGGGAGTCTCGCAAATGTGACCAGCTGTGACAAGGGGGGAAGGGGTCTAAAAATCATGAAATTCGTGTGACGTAATTTATGGGCCTAAAGTGATAATACAATATTGTAAGCACAGTACTACTCATCTTATAAATTGTCATAAATAAAGACGGAGGGAATCTGTATTGGTAGGTATTTTTAAATCCGTAAAACATGTTTGGTCCTGTTGCTTTGGGGTTTACCCTAGTAACTGGAAACATGTTGTTCACAAATAACACATCCTCAGAGTGTCGTGCTGCCGCGTCGCTGGAGGACGGTCACAACAGCGGTCCCCGACGTGAGGACCGCTTCGACATGCCCCTTGCTCACCAGACAAGCCCTGCTCAGCTATGCATCCAGTTGGAATCTCATACATTACAAATTCAGTAACTATTCCGGCACCTATCTCAATTTACCTAGGTAAGTGGATTTAATATCTTATGTTCGAGGATTTAAGCTAGAGTTTTCAATGGTGATTTGGATTTACATAGGCTGCCTATCCCATACAGTTTATATGGTTGGACCCCATAACATAATCAGGAACAAAATCTATGTATTCAGAAAGATTAGTTGTAATCAACCGCGAAGGCAAGAGAATAGTCTTAATTTGTTGTGCAAACTGATAAATCTGGTTTATTCTTAAAAAGAGCTAGATGAAATGTCATGGATGTAATTTTGAAATGACGTGAATCAAAACCGGTTGAGTGAGCATTTTACTTATAACGCAATTTCTACATGGTCCATGCTCATAATTTGCATTGGGATTATTAGTAGGTGCACATTTATGTATGGACTCAGTCTCAATGCTCTTTAATTAGTTATATAAGAAAGTAGATGGACCCGTCATAAAAATATAATAGTAAAAATTACAAGTTTTCAAATTAATATTCGTGATAAACTCCCATTTTAGCATAAACAAAATTAGCATACCGACAGCCGGCATATCATAAACGCTATCGAAGGCAACTGCATTATACCTACTATCGTAGCATTATGTTTGACCGCTCATTAGTAACGTTTACAATTAACATAGTTTGCATGGCATTGAACAATGTGTTCCCAACAAAAAGTCATCCCCAAGGCCGCTGTTCACTCGCATATCAGATCCGTGAGTCACATCCTATCGGTTGCACAACGCGGGATGAAAGGATAACGACATTGAATAACCATTTAAGATGCTTATGGAAAATATTATGAGAAAGTCGAGACGGACTTTCACTGATTACATTTGAATATATTGTCAACTTAATTAGATTGTATATTTAATTCTGCAGCTCGTCATATTTAGTAAAGAGCGATTTAAAATGTCACGGCTCCTAGCGCCGATTGCAAACGTGCCGGTGTGCGTGATAAATAAATATTTTTTTACATTAGAAAATTTACTTTTTGTGTTGTTGTATTTACTTCTTCTAACTTTAAAAAAAGTGTCATAAGAACATAGTTATATGACATGCTTCCTTCCTATACCTACCTAATAGTAATAATATAAAATATTAGCCCTTTTAAAGTCCACTCCTGGGCACGGGCCTCCCCTCAACGCGAGGGGGCCACCACACTGGCGGTGCGGGTTGGTGGATTTCGCGTCTTTCAAAAATCTATTAGATTTTTTAAGACATGCAAGTTTCCTCACGATGTTCCTGCACCGTAAGCAAGTGATAATCATATTAAAATGAAGTGATTTGCACATAGATTTCGCAAAATCCAGAGGTGCGAGCCGGGGTTTGAAACCTAGACCTCGCCCGCAAGACGCGTGCTTGACCAATCGGCTATCACTGTTAATAATAACTAATACTATGTTATAATGTATAAATAACTAAATATGGACAGGTCTGGTAACCATCACTTTTATGAATAAAGGGGATTTTTCCTGTTCATGTAGGTATGTCATAGAACAAATACCTTTATTCTGAGTAAGTTTACAGCTAACTCTTATCTTTTCCGTTGTTATTATCGTTTGTTGCACAGACCCATTGAAAACAAATTTCCCGAGGAGGTGTATAACATCGACGCGGAAACAGAGAGCGATAATGACGCGCAGGCCGCTAAGGTGGACCTCGGAACCAAAGAAGGGCATTTGCTCAAAGGACCCGAAATCGGCTCAGATAGTATATTCAGTAACCTTGCTCCAAAATCCTTTAAGAAACGTTATTGCTCAATGGTCAGAGAGGCAGATGGCACGTATATACTCGAAGTTTATAAAGACGAAAAGAAGACGGACACGAAGCTTACGATTGTCATGGATTTTTGTTCGGAAGTCGTTAGGGTAAGTATGTAAAATACACCTACAAGCTTTAAAACACGACATGAGCAATTTTCAATAGCGATGAGTAATTAAACTTGGGCAAAACTACAATTTCAAAACATGTTGCATCGTTTACCTGATAACCATAAGGGCGCAGCTACACCGAGTTGACTGTCAATTACGATTAGGTAACGTTCTTACCCACATACGAGTACACAGTTGCGTCATGTTCTAACTTCGCCTTAAATTGCTGACACAAATTTTCAAAGAAATGCCTCATGTAAACTCATTTATAACACGTTGCAGAATTCAAAACGTGGACGATTTTGTTTCGAACTTCGCATGTCGGGCGGCAAGGGGTACACGTTCGCAGCTGAGAATGAGGACGATATGAACGATTGGATCACTGCCTTTAAGGCAGCCTTGAGGAAGGACCAGGACATCCAAGAAACACACCAAAGCGACGAAGCATTAGATAAAGGTGGTTTTCCGTTACCAATAAGTAAAACTGAGTACAAATTGTTTATCTTCTTAATTTAGCCGGCACTCCCCCTTGGCTTTATATGTTGTTATTTAAGGCCCTTGGTACACGACGTTACTCAAAAATAACTGGTTAGTAATTAGTAGCGCGCGCCTCGACTAATGGTCGCGCCTGTCTGAATTCGAGAAACCTTCCAGCAACGCGAACTTGAGCGATTGTGTTTTTATTTTTATGTATGGAGCTTGGTAAATTTCGTTCCTTTTGAGTAGCGCCGTTGACGACGCGACGCGACTAGCGTTGCTAATTAGTTAGTAATTTTAATTAGTAACCAGTTCCATTTCTTTTGAGTAGCGCCCTAGACGAATGGCTTTAGAGTTGGATTCATTATATATCTAGTCCATGAAATCCTCAAAAGTGGTTTACTCTAGTGGTTTTAAAGAAAGCTCATTCTGCAGATGCCGACGTGTCCCTAACAGCGGAGCCGCCGCCCGCGACCTACGGCACGCTGAAGGGCCTAGAGCACAGTATGAACCCGCTACTGATGCGGTACTCGCGGGAGACTGACATGTCAATAGCGGCCGCTCGCAACGAGTGTAGATATCATATATTCAGCATGCCGTATATAAGGGCGCCCTCGCCCGAACCACAGCTCGAACCATTCAAGTAAGTAGTTTTATAGCTAAGTATAGTTTGTTCAACGAGTTAAGTGAACTGTGGCACATTACTCTATCAAGTTACGTTAAAGCAACAACTCAAATAGCCAAGTGTTGTAGCCATACAATTTCAAATTAATTTATTTCAAACGAACCATACTATATACAATCAATATAAAAAATAACACATTTTAATTTTATAATAGACCTTATGAATGTCGTACTTATTGCTTTATTTGAGGCGGGCCCATCGTAGTATTTCCAAACACAGACTAATTAATTACAGACACATTAGGTGCCGCATAGCGTGTTAATGCATGTTTGTAACTGCACCTGAGGTATTTTGCGATACTCGGATTTAATCGACTACTTGGCGATTGCATTCTCACGCAATAGTCGACGAAAGCGGTGTCTTGAGTTATTGGTCTATCATACCTTAATACGCAGATAGCTTCCCAATCATGAAGATATGTCCCACATTTGATTCCAACATTTTCTTACAGAGAACACTTTGGCCAAAGAATTTTGCTCAAATGCGAAAGCTTAAAGTTTAGGTTACAAGCGCCGATAGACGGCGATAAAGAGCTGTTGTGTCAAGTGGAGCCGTACTACACGCACCTGGCGCTGTACGACGCGCGCAGTGGCCGTAAGCTCACAGAGAACTTCCACTTCGACCTGAACCACGCCGCCGTCGCCGAACTAGTCAAGGACACCGAGTGCACAATGTCATTAGTCGAGAATTTTAGTTACGATGTTAAGTTAGACGTTAATCAGATACCGGAGGAATGGTTTAGATCGAAGAAACAGGTACGGACTCATTTAGTTTCTCTTTCGTCATGGTGGCTATAACATGCTCTAAGTTTGGTACGCGCAACATAGGGGAGGGACTACATGTTTTTTTCTTTCTGGACATTCGTGTCTATAACAGACATAAAGGCCAATTGGTCACCACTACGCTACTGACATTCGTCCAGTGGCGTAGCTTGCCTTAGACGGGCCCTGTATCAAAATTTGTTGGGGGGCCCAAATGAAGGGTAAAGATTTTTCACAAATTAAGGGCAAAGAATTTCCATACACGTTCGTGGCCCCTGTAGCCAGGGGGCCCCGTATCATTCATACGGCTAATGTGGCGGTAGCTACGCCCCTGCATTCGTCCTTTTATTTATCAGGCATAGACTAATTTTGGAATTTGGTCATGCTCTTGTAATCTTGTAAGGGGGCGTCCATAAATTACGTGAGGCATTTATGGGGGAGAGGGGGTCGAGCAAAATCTCACCAAATCTCACGTATTTTTTTACCGCAAGAAACAGTGTAAAATTGCAAGAAAACTGGGTTAAATTAAGTTTTTTTTAAAACTAAACGTAACTTTAACTTTGACTTTAACTTTTTTTTGTTAAATTAAGTAAAACATGTTTCTCATCTAGAATATAGCTTTTGAAAAATCTCACGTAAGATAGAGGGGGAGGGAGGGGGTCGAGCAAAATCTCACGAAATCTCACCAAGGGGGGAGGGGGGGTCGAAAAATCTCAAAAATCACCTCACGTAATTTATGGACGTCCCCTAAGGACATAGACATCAATTATTAATTTTTATTTCAGGTAGTACTGTCCATAAACAACCCACACCCAGACTTGTTTGTGGTGGTGAAGATAGACAAAATACTCCAGGGTCACGTGAGTCAAGTGCTGGAGCCATACCTCAAGGCCACCAAAGATCCGCGGCTAGGGCTGAAAGTCCACAAGACCGTGCAGGCTTATGCCAATCGAGTGGGAACATATAGGATGCCTTTCGCTTGGGCTGCCAAACCTCTGTACAAGTAAGCTTTTCGTTACATAAAAAGAACTTTATTAATTACATGCATTCCACTGCAGTGGCTCTTACGATGCTGGCATATGGGTCAATTTGCAATAATGGGAGCGTCATCGTGAACTAACTATGAGTTATAGGTATACCGCAAGTGCTGTGCCGCGCCTTGGGTACGCGGTAGAGCGATGACGGGTGGGGGAGTGGGACGGCGAGAGCAATGAGCCCCCCGTCTCGCCGCTCGCGTACCTATACAGTACGGTACGGTACGGCTCCTGCGGTATACCTATAGTAGAACATTAAACATAGGTTGAAGCTATTATTGGCACAACGTTCGTATTAAACACACTCCTTAGTCGCCTAATCTAGTACATTTGAGTGCCCCATTATTCAATGTTATCCCTTTACTTACAATGTAAAATGTATCCTAGAATGTACAGCAACGATTTGGACACAACGCCCGAGTTTCCTGCCATATATCGTCAAGAGCCGAACAAGATGTCCGATGATGATCTTCTAAAGACGTTATCCGACTACCGCAAATCGGAGAAGATGGCGAAGCTGACTGTGATACCTGGCTGGCTCAGTATCAACATACATCAGAGTAACGAACAGATATCAAGTTAGTAACCACATACATTGTTTTTTGCCACCAGAGCGGCGCCACTGTGCAATGGAATGACATTGACACTTGACAGTTCCGACAGTCTCTCCTTCTGACAAAACTGAGAGTGTCAGAAAAGCTCAGTCCATTCAAGGGCCTTCTGTCATTTATTTGCTTGCATCTACGCGATGCGAGATGTATAACTGCGTCTAGTACAACTGCTATAGATACAATTGTGCCTACAGGGGGCTTACCACCACCTCTTATAGCAGTTTTGTTTTAACGTTTCAGCGGCCATTTTTGCAATGACGTTTCTTATTGTCATGACAATAAGGTACGGCATTGCACAAAAAGACGCTGAATCGTTAAAACGTTCCTGTAATTGAATTGCAATAAGAGTTCGTGGTAAGCCCCCAGTTATTATAAGTGACTTACTTCAAGTACCTCTATGATAAAACTGACTACGTTACTGGTCTTATTTCAGACTACTATACTTAATTTCCTTACAAGTATGTGACCTATCCAGGCCAAACTCACTTGATCACGGTGGTGCCCCCTTTGAGAGCACTTCAATCGTTTGATTAATGGCCGTCACAGACTGGGGTCGGCAGGGCATGGCATTTTAATTTTTATCAATCGGATTCAATACTTATCCAATTGAAATAAGGTCTATATTTCAATGCTCGGTGATCGACATTGGAGAATTTTCTCTTGCTTTAGCAAGAGTAGTTTTTTTTGTGTCTGCAGAGTAAATGTTCAGTATTATAGGAATATCATGTGTCTTTTTTACAGATTGCATGACAAACTCGTACGCAGCGTTGAAGCCGTTCCCCCTCCCCCCCATATCGCCGCTCACGCTGGAGCTGGCGACATTGAACGTGGAGGCGGAGCAGCCGTACGCCGCGTTCGTACACCATCTATACGTGCGCCCGCTCTCACTCAACTTTGAATCGCAGAAAATGTTCGCTAGAGCTAGGAATATCGCTTGCTCTATTGAATTGAGGGACAGCGATACGGGCGATAATAAACCGCTGCAGGTAATAAATATTTTAAACTATAATGCACCTTATGTAGTTTAGTAAAAATTGGATAGGTATTACCACCGTGAAATTGCACTGACGAAATATTTAAACTAGTTTATGTTTTTGTCTCTATTTTTGACAGGACAACATAAATGCGATATAATAAATTGTCTGGGAACGTTTTCTATAAATGTTCAAGTGATATCATTTCATATTGGCATACTTAATAAATTGAAAAAGCATGAGCTGACTAGATTTGTTTTTTAAAGATTCCTTTGTCTGAATATAATCTAGGACTTGTTAGCCACCAGGGTGGCGCCACGTTGCAGTCGCGCATTTATACTTGACAGTTTAGACAGTCTCTCTTTCCAACCTCGCGACTATTAGTATTTGTAGCGCCACTGACAGAAGGGAAGTAACAGATGTCGTCACCCCAATCTTATCAAGCGACATCTGCCCCTCTAGCCAAGTGGCTTTGTCTACAAGCGTTTCTACAAATCACTACGCTTCATGTATGGAAATAACATAAGTTACGCGATCTACTTATCGACTTGTAATGTCATTTCCATATATTTAAGCGTAGCAATTTGTAGAAATGCTTGTAGACGAAAGACCCTTGGCTAGGGGGGCTGGTGATCAGAATAATGTGTGTCAGGTGGTGTACGGTCGGTGCGGCATGGCGCGGCAGTACCGGTGCTCGGTGCTGCACCACGTGGCCGGCCCCGCCTGGAGCGACGAGGCCAAGCTGCGGCTGCCGCCCACGCTCACCCCCCACCACCACCTGCTCTTCACCTTCCACCACATATCCTGCGACCTCACTAAGAAAAATGACGCGAACGTCGAAACTTGTATCGGGTAAGATCATCAACCTCATACTCCATAGATGCCAAACACCTATTCATTCGCAATGCAAACTTTTCTGTTAACTGAGGTGTTCAGGTGCTGAATGCTTATTGGTCCGGATAAGGTCACGATAAATCCGGAAACACACGCTGATACAGATCGGTCGTACTGGTTAAACATTAGTGGCATGGATTTGTATAAGATCTATTTTCCTAGTGTAGATGCATGTTCCTAATGTATTTTTGATTTGTTTTGTTACAGATATGCTTGGGTACCTTTACTGAAAAACGACAAATTAGTTGACGAAATTGTAAACTTACCCATAGCCACACACTTGCCTTCCGGATACTTGTCCATTCAACCACTCGGGCTTGGCAAAGGGGTATGTAAAACAGCCTTACATCGAATCTTACTAATATTAAATCTTAGGTATTACTAAGTAACCGTCTTTGACAGAACACTGGACCAGAAGTAGTATGGGTAGAAGGAGAAAAACAGCTGTTCCGTTGCCAACTAGTCCTGGACTCCACAGTGATGACGCGGGACGCGCACCTGCAGAACTTGTTCGGACAGGCGGAGCGCTTGATCAAGAGCAGCTCGCCACCCACCTCCCCCTCCCCGCCGCCCTGGAACGACGTGTGCAACGCACTGAAGGCTGCGCATGCGATCAAACTTTCATCACTTGTTGCGTACTTGCCGACTATATTGAATCAACTTTTTGAACTGATGGTAAGTGATCTGGCAGGTTTTTGTTAATACTGTCATAGCATTTACGCGCCTGGACTTTCATAATAAAAAGTAGCTTTTATTCCCGAACATAACATGATTTGGATCACAATCTTGACTAAATAAGTTACTAATGCGATTGTTATCTGCTGTATTGTCCAAATAAATAAATAAATCTCTATCAAATAAATTATCTCGTTAGTCTTTCATTAAAAATCATTAAAGTCATGCGCTTAAAATGTTAGTAAGGTATAAATCTTTACTTCAATCGTATGTTACACACAGTTCTGTCGCAAGACGCCGAGTCTGATATGAGGGTTTTGTTCGCAGGCAGTTGAAAAAAGTTACACTCATGACATGGGCTATCAAATAGTGAAATTGATAATACACTTTGTCCACATGATACACGACTACGGACGGAAGGACTTGCTCGACAGCTATGTAAAGGTAAACAACTAGTAATAGGTAGTACAACTATGGCTTTTGCGATTTTATAAACCTTTTCGTACTAAGTGTTAGAGGATATACTAGCCTTGATATGATAACTTCTAACTTTATTTAATTTTATCATCCGGACGCCAACGCCGGAAGGCATAGACTATCGTAGACTATCTTAGTCTGTCAATGCCACTGATAAATTGCCGCTTACGCCCGTTATTGTATGACAATGCAATCGTCAAAAGAAGGCGGGCAAGACGGAGAAAGTCCTTTCAAGGTATAGATGCATATACTAGGGGATCGAGGTTGCCTGGCTATGCGGCGTCTAATGACTTATTGGCCACCGTGTCATCGACATTAGTAAGGTCCTATCAATTAGTAAAGTATCCTTACTGAATTGTTTATTACTGTGCGTATCCTAACAGTACGTGTTCAACTGCGTGGAGTTCAAACTGCACACCGTGTTGACGGCCCCACTGCATCTGTTCGTGGATCCGAACCAGCCGGACTTCCTGCTCGGCAACAAGTTCATGCAGTATTCTAGCTTCTTCTTCGACATCATTGTTAAAAGCATGGCCCAGTATTTAATTAATACTGGACGAATTAAGGTAAGTCCAAAGTCTGTGTCACAGGTCATATGTTTTACTAGCAAAGAAAGCAACTTTTATGGCAACTGGCAACTCGCAACTAGCTGTTTTCATATAAAATCGATCGCAATCGCGGCAACTGTTGCTGCAACTGCCAAAACCTATTAAAAAGTTGATAGTTTCGGCAACTTAGTTGCTAGTTTCGGCAACTAAAGTTGTTCCGTGTGCATAGCCTCTTAGGCATTGTATGAATTGTCATTTTTCCTCTGTAATTGCTATTTGAACACTATATTTCATTGTAATGTTTGAATATTCATCTTTTGTTTATCTTTAATATCATTATTTTTGTAGATGTCCCGCAATGAGAGGTTTCACGGTGATTTGTTAGAGAATATCGACAAATTGATATCGACCGTTGAGCCTTCGTATATACTGCAACAGCCGATGCAAACTCACGTATTCAACAAGAATCTTGCCACATTCCTCAAGGTATACAATCTAGCCTAGTGTATGTTTCCACATATTTCCTTTCAAGACCGACGACCGACCGACCGACCGACTGTAGCCTAGGGGTGAACAGGTTGGGCTAGCAATCAAAAGGTCCCAGGTTCGATCCCCGGTGGGGCATGCACCAATGGATGAATTTTCATCTATGTGCATAATTTACAGTTCGCTGACGGTGAGGGAAAACATCGTGAGGAAACCTACCTATCCCTCGGGATTAGGTAATAGTCAGTTCCTGTATACACGGCGACAAGGTTCACCACCTGTCACGTTGGGTTCTGACTATCTGGTGAAACGTGGGCTTTGAGTTGGTTAATACGTCCACAATGTGGTGGTGTATGGCCGAATGGGGATAAAAGTCGTGACGTTACATTTTTCCTTTCAAGACCGTGTTGGGTACTTATAGATTTGTTTCCTTTCCAGTCTTGCCTGTCATTCATGGATCGAGGCTTCGTGTTCCGCCAAATAAAAAAATACCTAGAAAAGTTTAAGGCGTGCGATCCGAAGGCCTTATTCGATTTTAAGTTCACTTTTCTGCAAACGATTTCTTCCCACGAACATTTCGTCCCGTTCAACTTGCCGTTGCAAGCCAATAAGCTCGCTAGAGATGGCGATGAGGGTAAGATTTTGAAATGATCAACTGAATCAATACTTCAACAAGATATTTGTTAATTTATTGTTATGTTTCTTTGTACAGATCCCAACAAATTAAAGTTGTCTGAGGAGTTCATTATGAGACATTTTCTTGCTGGGATTCTGCTAAAACAAGTAAGTAGTTTATATTGTTAGCCCTAAAACCCTGGTGATTTATTAAAGTTCGCTGGTAGTTTAAGATACTTCCTGTCTTCTGATCCGTATGTCTCAATGTTATCTCCAGGTGGAACAATCTCTTCGGGAAGCGCCGCAGAAGCGCCGAACTGCGCTGAGCGTGTTACGAGCGCTGCTCACGAAACATGAACACGACGACCGTTACCGAAGTCGACAAATCCGCGCTAGACTAGCCTATCTATACTCGCCGTGGCTTACCATAGTATTAGGTAAATACAAACTTCCTAGCCTTATATTAGTTTATTATTGGAGTCCATAAGTCTACCACTATTAAGCTGATTACTTCTAGTACGTTTTTTTATACTTGTCCTATTTGGTAAGCAAAGATGGCGTCCAGCGGGGCGGTTGCGTAACTTTTTTGTTAATGTTTCAATTGGTTTCGTTCATCCTGTGTCAATTATATACGAAACCAATTGAAACATTGACATAAAGTTACGCGATCGCCCCGCTGGACGCCATCTTTGCTTACCAAATAGGACAAGTATAAAAAACGTACTATACTTCTTTTCACGATCCCAACTAGTGGGTCTACCTACTGTTAACTTGAATCCGAAGTACAGTGGACTCTAGATAACATCCGTAACCGCCAAATGTCCTCAAGAAGTCTTAGAAGTAAGATACATGTCTGTCCTAAAGATATTACATCAACCTTGCTCGTTCGGCAGATAACGCCCACCGCCTCATAACCAAAAGCCTAGCGAGTCCATCTCTGGAAAACGGTCACGATAAAGTCGACGGTGACGTGACCCAGACGACAGTGAACCCTATACTCAACAGTATGCAGAAAGAAGTCGCGTCAGCCAACAGCACGCCTCGAAGGAACAGGCTCACGTTACATTTTGACCACACTCCTGTGAGAAATTCCACGCATTTCAAGGAACCGCCGAATATTCAAAGCGTTAATATGTACGGAAAAGGTATGTACAGTTGTGTATTTCGGGTGTGTTGTTTTTGTGAGGTGTGGTGAAATATTAACTTTATTTTATTGGGTTAGTTGTATCTAAAGATTCTGTCAATAGTTTTGTTTGGTTATAACTTTCGTCTTATGTTTATTAATATTATTTAGGATGTTTCAAAGGTGCGAAATAATAATTGGAGGTTTGGAGGAGTATTGGGAATGGAAATAAATGTTATTTAAATTCGAATACTTTTTCAAATACATATTTGTTTCCCGCCAATTTTTATAAGTTGTAATATCTCTAAAACTGCAAATATTTTACAAACCATTTCTTGAATAGTACCGGCGACTCCTAAATGCAGTCAATATTGTTTTCTACGCCTTTTGATATGTTGTAAGGCCGCAACACGAAAGTTGTCAAAAATATTTAAAAGTCCATAACTCGGAAACTATGATAGTCACGTATAGTTTGTCTTCACTAGGCATCTACATATCAGCTACCGATACGTACCTAAATTATTATTTCGTACTTTTGTAACACTCGTATATTATTTTATTACGTATAATTGCCGAATATAATTATTATCATTCGTATAGATCACGCACACAACATGTCACAAAGCTCACTAGAGTCGGTATCCACGATGTCCGGAGGTGACTCGCTTCCCAGAAACGTGGGCCGGTTAGATTTGAGCGAAATTGGTGATCAGGTCAATAGGTAATGTCCTGCAATAATGCCGTTCCGTATAAAACCTTATTTGTAGCGTATTAACCCTCGTTTTCGTGTGTAGGTTTGGTGTGATGTCCGCTGAGGAGGTGCGGGATGTGCTTTTGTGTTTCCTGTTTGTGTTAAAGTATTTGGACGACGACAAGCTTGTGGAGTGGTGGAGAACACAGTCGCAGGCGCAACACCAATCTTTCTTTAATGTACTCGAGTAAGTTATACATTTATTTTCCAAAATCACAGGGTGCTGTTAAATCTGAACTTCATACTTCCATTCCGAATAAAACTCTTCTGCAATTTAATTCAGACTTAACATTTCAAAAACACATCATCTTGCTTCAGGCTGTGACAAGCCTCAAAAGTATGTCCTGCAATGTTGGTAAAAGACATAGTTTCAGTTAGCAGCTCATAAACGGGCTGGCTAAACCGGGGTAGTACCACACTCTTACAGTAAATCGGCGTAAAATACGATGAGAGAGAGCCGGAAGCCCACACCCTTCCCCTTCCTCTGTCCCACTCCCCTTCAGGTAGGCAACGTGCGAGTGATGCCTTCGGTATTGCAAGGTATATATATACTATAGGTATACTATAGGTTTCGGTATCTGCTTAACATCAGGCGGGCCGTACGCTTGTTTCTCACCTTAAATAGCCACAATAAAGTTAAGAATGTTATGGAACTTACGATTTTCCGCCGGCCACAGCTTCTCGAATTAATCCTCAAAGAAAAACATATTTTTAGGATATGCGCAGAGCAATTTCAGTATGTCGGTCGAAAGAGAATACTATCAGAGATGAAAGCCACCACTCCGGACTGCAATGGGAAACCAAAACCGGTTAAAGCTAGGACATTACCAGCCAGGATGAGTCCGCCTGATTTCTCGAAGGAACCTCCAATAGTAGTTGAAAAGAACAATACAGTTAATCGAGAAAATCTTGTGAATACCTCTGTTACCACAGGTTAGTCTAATCTTATTCATCCAAAGGATATTTATTTTAAATCTTATGCAAAGTTGTTACGGTCAATTTCAAAATTACATTTTCTCCTTATGAAATTAACTTTATTTTTTTTAATTCTTTCCACTGCATGACTGATTGCTATAGTACGCTCCGTGAGTTTCGTCCGAGTTTTACCGAACGTAGATTTCGCTTGTTGCACTTATTTCTATGTGGAAATCTACCGCCAAAGGATACTGGCACGGTTTCATACAATCTTGGGCCAAGATTGTAAAAGGATGAAAGTGGTGTCAATTGTTATAGTCAGGCTTCCCTAGTTTTTTTTTTTTTTAATAGTATCAAGTTAATTTTCCGTGAGTAGCTTCATTTTGATGAGACGCCCAACAATTTTTGTACGAAAAATCTTGATTGTGGGAGGTAAGAAGGGTGATGATGATGATGATGATAATATCATACATTTTAGAAAGTGATTTTTTGTTATATTTTTATGTTTTATAAAAAGTCATAGAACAAAAGTTGTTGTTTATGATGTCAGTAAAACGCCCCTGCAAGGTTGTTAGTGTTTTACCAATAACCCTGTATAGCCAGTTTACAATGGTTTTTACAAAGCATTTCTAGGAACAAAAGTGATTTGTAATGCCAGTGTAAGTTCATCATAACTCTATTGGGGCTAATCTGCAGTGGTAACAATTACCTGCATTTATGTTTTAGAATTGGAAGCTATAGCTGAACACACGGTGTTATCCGCTGGTTGCCTAGCCACGGAAGTTGGTCTCACCATAATCGACCGCACGTGCCTGTTCATGAAGCACTTGGGTGCGGCCGAGGGCGCGGCCGCGAAGCCCTACATGAAGCTGCTACAGTTCCCGCAGAGCGAAACGCTGTACAAACATTTGTTTGCCGCGTTGCGAGCTTATATTAATCAGTTCTCTGAGACGCTGTTTGAAGGTACGTTATTTTGATATCTTGTTTCATAACTATCTGGCCGTCGTGTCTCTTAACAATTATCCGTTGTGACGACGTGCGAGGTGAGTTTATACTGGGTGAATTTTTCAAGTGTGCGTTCATGGCCAAATCCGAAACTATGAGGAATAGCGAGAAGTACTCAAAGGAGTCTCGGGCCCGATTTTGATGAAAACTAAAACTGCATCATTGGATTTTTGAAATATCAATAATCCTAGCCAGGAATCGAACCAGTTGATTTTGAAAAAAAAAGAAACTATTATTACACCATTTGATATTGTCGCTAATAATGAACGAATTTTGGGAAGTAATGACAAACAGTAGTGAAAAAACAACCGACAACTGCACTCGAAGCCTCGGAACGAGGTCCTGTGTAAATGAGGTTAATGCGGTAGGTGGTAGCACGGTGTGCGGCGGCGTGGTGGGCGCGGTGGTGCGGCTGTGCGAGGCGCGCGCGGCGTGGCTGCGGCGCGAGGCCGCGGCCGCGCTCTACCTGCTCATGCGCGCCAACTACCACCACGGCGCAGGCGGAGACCTCACCAGGGTGCATCTACAGGTACAGGTCACACACACACACTATTATTTTTGACTAGTGTGTAAATAATACATACAATAATACATTTTTTACAGCTGTCTGTAGCAGTATCGCCACACTTACACACCAACTATATGTATGGTCCTAACTTCTTCTTATCGTATGGTTAGTGACCAACCTGGTGTCAGCGTTGTTCAATCCGCCCGAAGGCCTCTGACAAGGCTTAACGACTGCTGCCTAGATGACAAAAACCGGGACCGACTTTTTACGTGCCCTCCGAAGCACGGATACGCTCAGTAAAAATGCCACTAAATGGTCACCCAATACCAGTGACATCCAGACCATGGCAAATTACGATTCAAAATACGCTAAATTTCCATAAAATAGTTGCACATTTTACGCCATTCATGACCATATTTAGCGGAATTACCACGGATTCTGCCAAAAAATCTGCAAAAATTAATTGCATTTTCAGAATTGCTATATGGCCGTCACAGCTCCTAGAAATCTGTGTAGGCTGGAAGCCGACCTTAATACAAATTGGAAGGTATGAGATACTTTTTTACGCAGTTTTCGTATGCACAGGTCATCATGGCTGTATCGAAGTTACTGGACAATTCCACTGCGCTGAATTGTAAACGTTTCCAAGAATCGCTCTCCGTGATTAACTGTTTCGCGACCGGCGATAAGGCTATGAAAGGCACGGGTAAGTTACCAAATAGTTTTTTTTTTATTGGTGCTGTAGCCAATTGTCTGCAGTTCATACATGGGCTGGCTCGACCGAGGTAGTACCACCCTCTCACAGAAGATTATTACAGCTGCGTTTCGTATGATGAGTGGGAGAGCAGGAAGCCCAAACCCATGTTATTGTATGGTATTGTATTGTGCAGGTCTGTCAGGCGAGGTGGCGGAGCTGATGCGGCGCGTGCGCACCGTGGTGGGCGCGCGCGCTCGCCTCGCCGGCGTCGGGGGCACCGGCGTCTGTGGTATGTGTACATCTTATACTCACACACACATACACAAACGCCCGCACGCACGCACACACACATACTTCATTAGAGGAGCTCACTTTTCAAAACCTCAAACACTCTACGATTGGTGCTTCTCAAGTCAGATTTTTAATTAGACGAAGTTAAACTAAAGAACAAATAAGATTAAAATTCACATAACATTGACATTTCTAGCTGTCACTTTACTTCGTCTTATATTAAATCGGACTTTAACGTGCGTTTCAAGTATTTAAATATGGGTAAACGAGTGTTGACAAAACAATGCGATACTTCATTACTGCTGTGACAATATGTACCTACTGCAAGATGCCTTTCGCTTAAAATAATGTCAGTTTAGCAATTTGACATCCAATACGTCACAAGTGCCATCACAGGCTACCGCAAGTATAGTGCGTCTGAAACTAATTGAACTCATTTTGTAGGTGCCGGCAGCGTGCACCTAGCAGAGTTGCAGCATGCGTTAGCGGCGTCATGTCGCGCGACGCCGCGGCTACGGCACGCGTGGCTCGCCACGCTAGCGGAACATAACACGAGACAAGGAGACCATGATGAGGTGAGACTCCTATTTGAACTGCTACTCTAACAACACGGTTACACGGCTTACATAGTTTACCAATACGTGTTCTATCGTATATCAATATACAGTAGCGGCACGTTATTATGGCCCTTTTGACGTGTGGGAGGGTGGAGAAAATGAACCTTATTATAACGGAATAAGAATGACAGTTTTAAAATTTAGGAATGTCAAAAAATTTATGCTAAAATGAATCTTATTCCGTTGCAATAAGGTTCATCATCTTCCCCCCTCTACATGTCAAAAGTGCCATCATAACGTGCCGCTAATATAGTGGATGGGAGCACTGATTGTGTGCAAGGCGTTGATTCGTAGACCTAAATACTTGCCTAAAATATATTTTCCTATAAATATTACTGTCTTGCTTGTTCATTACGATCTTCATAAGGATGGCAATACATTGCGTTTAGTCGTGTTTAGTTTTATACAAATTTGTAAAAATCTTTTTGACAGGCTATGTGCTGCCAACTACACATAGCAGCCCTCATTGCCGAGTATTTGAAACTACGCGGAACACAAACATGGGGCGCGGACGAATTCGCTGAAATATCGCTGAACATTCCCCGCGATGAGACCGGCCTCAAAATCGACGAAGGTAAGTAAAACAAGCACAATAATAGCAATATTACACTTTATTGTTAACGATATAAAGTCCAGTTTTAAATACCACAGCCTAATCCGTCGTTTCGTTAGCACTAAAGATAAAATCTATTATTTTATAATGAACTATGTAATAGGAACGAGTTCGCAGTCTGTACTATAATTATGTGATATGGTATATTTGATTAGCTCTTTGAATGTCTCGAGGGGGCAGAACGAGTTGCATCCCGGCACCTCCATAAGTCGAGGTTCCGCTGAGTCGTCGTCCCAATAATATATCTGCAATAAACCATGTACATTATAATCCAGAATCACTTAACAAGTCGCGGAATAAAGTCACCAACAGTAACTGTTGACAACCTACAGTGTATTCCAACAAAGACAAATAGTTTTTCCCGGATCTCATCGGGGATCAAACCGTCGTTTGCGTTGGACCACAAGATCGTAGCTCACAGGAGTAAAAAGCGATGGGAGTTTGTGGCAAGCCAAATTTCATAAAAGGAAAAAATACAAATATTTCAGTTTATCAGATTTCGTTCGATTGAACTGGCCTGACGTTATCTGTTAGTTCTGTGGGTGTCACTACAAATACAAATTATCGCGAGATCGGAGCTCGAATCGAAGGGTCACAAATAATACTTGTCTAAGTAAGAAAGTTTATAATTTCTCAATGGGCTGTACGTTTGCTCGCACTGTGTGCTCCCATACTATTGTTTGTGTGTACGGGCCAAAGACTGTCAAAACTGTCAGTTAAATGTCACCCTCCGCCCACTCCAACGGTTCCTCGGTGGCAAAACAATCCTAGGTCCCCCCACCGACATCTTATTGCTTGTCACCTTGACTCTATTCTGGAGTAATCCCTCATTACCTTGAAACCGAACCGCTGTCCATCCGAGATGAGTTTCTGTTCGTGGGCTGGCTTGGGTGCGGGGCGTCGCTCGTGCAGTTCAAAGAGCAGCGCGGCGCCGGGGTCGGGCAGGCGCGGCGGCGGCGCCACGCAGGCGGCCAGCAGCGCCGCCACCGACACCGGCGTGCCCGTGCGCACCACCAGCTGCAGCCGGGACGAACCCACCGCGGTGCTGGTCGCCTCCTCTATTATTTGCTGGAGTAATGCCCCTGTGTAAGAAAGAAAAATATATTGAGACCATGGACCAGTTACAAAGGGCACTGGCCCTAAGCAAGTCGGCCGAATGGTCGGCCTAGTACTAACATCGACATAAAACGAAGCGAGTAGTTCAACTATTTACCGGCAAATAGTAAAATGAAAATAAAAAAACAATGACCACGTTTTGTTTCATACAAATATCTAATAAGGGCACCTCTTTCTTTAGTCTTTACTCTGTGATTGAGACTAACCACATCTAAGTATTATTTTTTTAGCCAAACAGCGGAAAAAACCCGTTTAAAAAAAAAACAAAATAATAGTAAAGTAACTCTAAAATTAGCTTCCAACAAGCATTATTCATTTACGTATGTTGGTAAAATTAATAACAATAACGTATCATATTTAAATACAGATCTTGGTGGGTTTTTATTTTAGAGTACTTATTAAGTAGGAATTAACACGCTGTTTCATCGACCGTCTCATTCTTTTCTATGGAGTCCGACAATAAAAGGCAGTCATAATAGACTTATGTCAGCCTTTTCAGATTACTAACGATCGCATTTGAATGAATAACGGCAGAACTTGGGTCTACTCTTAAATAACTTTTTATAACCGAAGTCTCCGCGGGTGAAGCCGCAGCCGCACGCACCTGACTGAGCAAAAACCTGTTCCTACAATTTTTTGTTAGGTTTATCATGTTCATTTCAAGTTTCTTTTACTCTGAGTCTAGACAAGATTATCGCTGTTATATCCTTGAGATTTTAGTATCTAGATAGTCCATCCATAGAAGTCTACAACCAAATTTGATATTATCTTCCTTATGTCCCAGGATGTGTGATTTGACTATATAGGTCAGCAGCGCAACAAATATTTAAAACTACATTTTACACCTACACCTTTTTATTTTGCATCTAGATTTTTAATGCTAAATATGCGATCTATGCGCGAACTATGCGAAGTTATGTAATATCAAGGTTTAAAATTATGCCACAAAATATTATTCCACCAAGTCATTATAAGCAACCTCAATAACCTCTAACTAAAATACACGAACATTAAAACGAGCGCATTTGGTCATACTACATAATTAAAGAGCAGTAAATCTCATATTTATATGCTAAACTTTGAGCTATGCACAACATACCTAACAACCAACCTACATCTTCAAACACCCTGCTACTTTAAGCATTCTCGCTTAGTGAATTTCAATTCTCAGAGCGAACTTGAGTACGTTCTTGAGATGTCATATTGTACTAGAACAAAATTTCCAAGTTCTCTTTCAAAGTTGATCACGGGTACTAAAGATCCCATCATGGTGGCCCGTACAAGTAGGCATTTAGTCCGGAGTCTCAGGAGTCGAGGTGTCATACTATTTTAGTGTCTTACCTCCGCTGAGTTTTCTGAGTAAATTATTATGAAACATCATCGAGTATTCCAGCCTAGCAACGTCCATGAGTTTTCTCTTGACGTGTTTGGCCCACTTCGGATTCGCTACTTTGATATCGTCCTGTGGATAGAAGAACACGATCATCAAACGGGTTTAACCTGTTACCATACCATACATACATTCATATAATAGGTACTAGATCATGTTGCTATTATAAAATTTACGATAACCTGTATTAAGAATAAATTATTTAGGTAGTAAGCTTCTTGCGGCGTGCTGAAGTTAGTGTTAGTCATTTGCGCTATCTTGTGGAATAAGTCCCTGTAGGGCAAAAGGAGCCCTTCCTCTATAAACGCGTCCAGTATCCTCTGCTTCTCTTGCTTGTACCGAGGACAATTCTCTTCGTAGAGTAGCTGAAAAACAGACAAGTTTAATACCGTAGCCGCTCATGTAAAGTGACGGATTTCTGACATATATGTAACTCGAAATCCTTACATAGTCTTCATCTCTATTTGGATAGGTGTAGGGCACGGGTTGCCACAAGAGTGTGTCGTTCCACGTCTGCTCCTCTGGCGGAGGCCACAGTCCCGCTGCAATCAGCAGGGCGGTCATCTTGCTCACCTCAGTGTCTGATGCTATTACTATACTGTTATCTAAGAAAAACGAAAAAACCTAAGCAAACATGGTCGAACATTAAAAGACGAAAATTAGTTTTGTTTTTTTCAATTAGTGTAGTAACACAAATCCTGTTTTGGTACTCATAAAAACGTGTAGGTCATCAAAACATCATTATATTCAGTGCCAATTTATATGAGGTACATACAAATACATAATGAAATATTTACCGCTCTCGTAGTAAGGTCCCAGGAAGTCGTTATATCTTTTTCTAAGTAATGCGCCCATTTCGAATGTCAGCATTTTCCCCTCCTGAAATAAAAATAAAAGTCGTTACATACAACAATGTCTCCCCTCGCGAATGCTATTCTATTAGGTGTGTGACGTGCGACAAGCAATAAATCATTATTAGTGGCTGACGGCGAACTGCGCCTGCTGCGACACCTCGCTCCCGTTTAGAACAGCTCGCGACCTTCGGCTATCGGGACTCCCTCCCGATTCGGACCGGGAAGCGGACGCTTCGTTATAAAAGCATTACTCTTGTGCTGTCCTCCTGCACTGGCCCTTAACGATAGTTCCTGACGTTCATTGTCACGGCTGTGAGAAATATGTCCCTACTATGTAACAATATTGTATTAATTATTATACCCGTAAAGAATTTCGTATTTACGCTGTAAAAACTAAATATTATGTCATAATACGTATCGCATGATTGATTTCGCTGTATTATAAATAAATCGAATCGCGGGATAATTTTACTGCGTTCGTCGTCAATATAAGTGATGGCCTACGAGGACGTGGTAACAAGTGGGCTTTTGTCACGCGTCCAATAGTATTGTCAGTACCAGTACGGTATAGAGGAGCGCCGGCGCATATGAGTAATCTATATGCAGAATCACCATTGAGAGCGATAGCGATATTATGGTTCTGTGTGTGCGTCAGAAACCATTCGTTACGGACGATGGGTACCTAAATTAATGAAACGAGGAACTACGGCAATACGCTATTGTTGGCATCCACCGTCACTTGTACTTCCCATGGATATAGGCACAGGTAATGCAATTTTAGATGCTGTTATTAATTGAATGACAATAACATATACAACAAAAATATTGCAGTAAACATCACTATGTGTATTTAAAATTGTCGATAAAGTCGTTCATGAAACATTCATCACAGCTTCAGGCTTTTGAGTGGCTTAAATATCAGCAATCAACTAGAGCCTTATGCGACGTGTAATCTCTTGGTATTTGCGAGTGAATACATTAGAATATGGAAATAAAAGCATGCCATGTTTCTAAACGATGATGTACCGATTTTTTTTAATTTAATTAATTTACCAACAGGCCGTCAGTAGCCAGAAAAAATCTGATCTATCCTATAAGTTACGGGTCTCTCTATAACAATCGCTTCATATATGTATATCGGTAAATCGCACAGATATCTCTGGCAAAACGGGATAGACTGGAATCCGATCTCAATGAAATCTGAAAAAAGCTGCTTATTATAATTAATCCGACCTTCATCTTCGATTAGTATCTTGTCGGAAGTAAATAATAGTGATGTATATGCTGCCGCACAATTTATAAACGCACTGATTGCTTTGGTACTTACTGCGTTTATAAATTGTGCGGCAGTATGGCGGAAAGCTTAGCTCAGATAAGGGAGAAAATATCAATATTTTAACTTACATTAGTCAATGCGCCGGCGCCGTAGGGCGCGAACACGTGATCCGGCGGAGTAGCCCCTAGCATCGCCAACTCATGCTCGCTCGGTGTGCGTTCCCCGTGAGACATTAGCTGTGGAACATTCACACGTTCATAACCTCAGGATTATTAGTACCTACGGCAGCATAGGGTAGGAATATTTTCTGCAGTCAACAGCAATATGCTGGTTACTCACACAAATGTAGGGGGGTTCCCATTACTACATTGACTAGGAGTACTGATAGCATATCTTAAGATTATAACTAGATTTTTCCCATGTTTTTGGCGTAAAATAGTATGAAGTATCTTACCACGTGAACTTGTCGGAGTATGGTGACTTCGACTGTTGTATCTTTCATCAGGATGACTGCTACGAGGGCTGGATAAAGAACATTTTAGAGTGTGTATGAGTATTAATCAATAACAAGGAACTAATCGTGAACCTGCAAGAATCCTAACAAAGTTTCGCAGGTCATAACCTAGTCTCAATGATTAGAGGAACGTTTTTGTACTGGGCCATTAGCATTAAAGCATAATGCAGAGTGGGACATACCGGCAATGAGCGAGACGCCCACCAACACGCCGAGACAGCAGCAGGTGTGTTCTATGCGCATACCCTGCGCCTGCGCCGTCGCTTCCGCCGCGTTGGTCGGCTCCTCCTCGCGACCGCCCTCTTTCCTGCGCAAGGGCAAACAATCCCAATCAACAAACTTTGTATATGGCGAACCTACCGGCAAATACCTCAAGAGGTAATTTCCGTCAATAGGCATGTTTCTCCGTAGAATAACCGCAGAAAAACTAATTTAAATTATTTCATGGCCGCAATTTATTAACACAGAAATTGTATGATCACACGTGCCTTTATAAGAATCGAGGATTTAATCTACGCAAAACATCCGCTCCGTTAAATTAGGTCTCAAAATGTCACTCACATTTTCCTCCGCCGGGTCGGCAGCTCTACATTGTAATCCGAAATTAATTCGTGTTTCAGTCACTTACTGGAGCTCATAATGTTCAGTGTTTAGTGTTGGTGCATTAGCCGCCAGAACTGTATGTTGCATCCACTTTGTGTGCGTACACGTCCGACGGGAATGGCAGACGGTGCGAGGCAGGAAGCGCACGGCGCGCGAGGCGGGGTCCCACTGAGATCCGCACGGGACGCTGCCAGATTCACGGTCGCGACCTGTGCCCGCTCAGATGATTACTTTGTCCAATCGATTGTATCACGGTGCCTATTTACAAATGCGTGCCCACATCGTCCGATGTTACATTGGCGGTGGCGGTCTGACGCCGTTGTTAACCTCGGTTTCAATAGTAAATTCTCACTTGATCAGCATTATTATGGTAATAGAGATTCATGATTCTTCTACTAAACTCTTTTAAGTACCTACTCAAACATACATTCTATTCAGAAAATATTAAATAATGGACATTCTCGTATCAACATTAAAATAATACGGATGATACTCTAAATGGGATTGCTATGATTTGTCTATGTGGTGTGTTAATTAAAAAATTGCGCGTGCGCAACGTTGCCAACATACAACGCCTTCCGCCTATCCTGACCGCCCAGTCGGGGGATCAAAGCTGCATTAACTTTGTTTACGGATGATGTGGTTTAGCTACAATGAAAGACAAAGTTTTGCCCGTTATTGTTATTTCTCCGTTTTGCGAATTATACATTAATAATCAAATACATTACGTCAGTTGGCACAAGTGTTAATTTCTATATCACAGCTAATTCAAAATGTTAATGTTCAAGTAAAAATGATATAACTACTTCTCACCTTATACAGAGCACGGTTGTCAGCTTCATCTCCACCTCTTTAATTCCGTATTATCTTATGAATATTATCTAGGCATACTACACGCCTAATGATAAGCACGTGAATAAGATGCTGAAGGAAAATGTAATTCCGTATCGGCTGTGATTATATCTAATCAAATATGTAATTACTGCTCGGTGTCAAATGAAGATGCGTGTTACACAGCATCAGTGATTAGGGAGAACGTGATTATTATTGTTCCATCGTATTGTTATCTCTGCACCCATCTCTATTAAATGTATAGAATGGATATATTGATGGCAATAATAATTAATCTATTGAAAATCCCAGAAATGTGGATAAATCCGTGTGCCTTTGTTTAATTTGATTTATACGTGTCTGTCGTAATATTTTAACATACACCCAAAATGCTCTTTCATTATTGATTCACACAACCTTAAATTGGATGGATGTACACGTCATTAAATTCCGCATAGTGACTGCTAGAAGATTTTTCTAAGATCTCTGCACTTAGACATCTTGCATTTACATTCAAATTTGACTAATCAAATTTGATTTGGTCCTAGGATTCGGATTAAGTCATAAAAATGCATAATATACATTAAGTCATATTACTTTACGATACTAATATAAAAATAGTGTTTTATTATCCTTCCTCGTATTGAATTAGAATAGTAATTCTATATATTTATCTTCGTATTTCTGCTCAAGGAGTACAACCCTTACGTATTGTTCAGGGTCTTTTCAATGTCGTAGCCTACAAATTCTATTTAAGTTATTCACCAATCACCATATAAGCACAATTAAAATAAACGAATTGAGGGAATCTTTTATTCGCTACTATTACACGCCAACTCTCTGATGAGTTTAGACTGTTCAAACCTAAAATCTTGATCTAAAACCAAATATTCTAAAGCTATTTAAGTTCAAACTCTAATGGACTTCATTAAAAAGACAGTAAAGATCATCATATTATTGAAATACCACCCTGCATTGATGCTCTTTTAACCAATGGATTAAATAAGAACAAACTTAATGAAAAATCACAGCCACTTTATTCGTGTCGACTAAAATTTGTTCATAAATAGGCTATAACTATTGTAGTTTTTTGCATTCTTCATACATTTCTTCCTTGGTCCAGGCGACTTCGTTCACGAGGCTCACAAACTTGTCGTATTGGCAGAACAACTTGTTCGCGCACCCGTTGACCGGCAGAACCTCGCTGGGACCACCGGCGTCTCGGGAGTATACCGCCTAAACGAAATACGTCATTACTATCGTTATTAATATTACATCTGATACTTAAGTAGAGGTCAAGTGAGTTGAAATTTTAAAAGTTGTATTGCTTCTCGGTTTTGTTTTAGCTCTTTTAAGATATCTCTACCTGTGAAACCCCCATACAATTTAACCATTTATGTGACAATACTTTGTTTTGTTTTATGTGGTAGCAATCTTTTCTTTTAGTGTAACAATATATTTTATTGTGTTTCGATGCTTTCAAACATACTGATTACTGTTTTTACGACTGGCGACATCTATTGTAGATACATACCTACTTATAATTCCAATTTATCGCTTCAGTAACTACAAATTATCCCATAGTAATTTGCATGACAATGTTAACAGAGAAATACTCGACTGTGCGTACTACAGAATTACAGAAAATATGAAGCGCTTAACTAATTCGTCACAAAACTTATTGTTTTCCATACAAATTATAAGGTGCTGCTTTAATTCCGACAACATTGTCTAGAAACTATTGATACTATGTAACTAAAAGTCAGTCACTTCGAAATTGGTACTCCCGTTTGCCTCTATCTTGTATCTCTCTATATCGTTTGTTTCTATTATATTTTCATTCGTTCACAGAACCGGCGTTCTTAAATGCATATTTTCTACCAGATCGCTACTAAGATTACCATAACAATAACTCATTTTTGAAGAAAACATATTATAAATTTTAAATGTTAATATAATAACTCTATATTTACCGCTATCCCGTATTCTCCCGAGAGCAAATGCTTCCTCAGTTCCAATGAGAACGTCGCGCCATAGTTAGGCTGATGAGGTTCGAACACCCTCGCTGCCGCCATCAGTGCGGCTACGTTGTTCTCGTGGGCGGAAATTATATGCATTTTCGGCTCGACTGGCTTACTCGCGTTTTGAATGGCAGCATTCGTTGTGTTGAGTATAAAATCCATAAGTACCCCTAAAATGTATGAAAAGAAGAAATATTATTACCATTGTAGGAAACGTTACTTTTAAGGGTGGTAGAGCCAAGCTGTAGCCAATTGACTGCAGCTATACGGGCTGGCTCAACCGGGGTAGTACCACCCTCTCACAGAAGGTCGGCGTAAAGTAGCTATTACAGCTGCGTTTCGTACGATGAGCGAGAGAGCCGCAAGCCCACCCCCCCCCCTCCCCCTCTCTCCATCCCACTCCCCTTCAGATCGGCAATATGCGAGCAATGCCTTTGGTATTGTAAGCACCCATAGGCTCCGGTAACTGCTTATCATCAGGCGGGCCGTACGCTTTTTTGCCACCGAAGTCCTATAAAAAAGGGCCTGTTTTGGAATTGTCAGATAACTCTCATCCACGAAATAAATATGGCGTTTTGACAGATATTTTATGGACAAAATTATCAAAACGCCATAGTTATATGATGGACAAAACTTATCCGACAATTGGCGTTAGCGTGGTTGGCGCGGAGGCGACTTTCACGCTGCAGGTCGTAGGTTCGATTCCTACCCGTGACATGCATTTGTGTGCATGAACATGTCTGTATGTCCGGAGTCTGGGTGTATATGTATATTAAGTATGTATTTACAAATAAAAAAGTAGTATATGTAGTAATATCAGTTATCTGGTTTCCATAGTACAAGCTCTGCTTAGTTTAGGATCAGGTAGCCGTGTGTAAAAAATGTCCCACGATATTAATTCTAAAGCAGGCCCTAAGATAATGTTGGAAATATTACCCGTGGATAATTTTATCAGGTCACTGTTATAAAACTCGATTGCGTACTCTATCTTGGTTACCGCTTTTATTTTTGACATCACTTCTATCGCCCATAACGGTGGGTCAATTCCGACGTTTTTCTGAAATAGGTAATGTACCTCATATTAGTTTTTAATCCACTCCATACTAAAAAATAACTGTCAAAAAGCCTTTACATACCAGAGTTTGAAATAAGTTATCTATAAAAAATACATCTTCTGGTGTTGTGATGTTTTTACCGGATTTGTCGCTCAGCAATTTGAATAGACTTTGGTAGGGATCGAGCCATTTCTTAACTTCGGGCTTTTCATAGATCTCGTTCCTCAGCATGATATATCGTGGACAATTATACCAGTATAGGAGCTGAAAATAATTAATTAATGACGTTACAATATTGAAGCAGGAATGTTATTTATCTGTAGCTTTTGACCGCGACCTGTGGTGGTCGAATCACCTAAAGCCAAAAAACAACAAACTATGTACCAAATTTCAAGCTTGTGAGCTTTATTTATTTATTGTACTGGATCTTGAGGTTAAATGAAATAAGCAAAAAAAAACAAAACACGACTGCCCTGCCAATTTTTTTTTTTTTAATTATTCAATTTGATACCCATCACTACATATTATAAAACAAAGTCCTCCGCCGCGTCTGTCTGTTCGCGATAAACTCAAAAACTACTGCACTGATTTTCATGCTGTTTTCACCTATGGATAGAGTGGCTCTCGAGGAAGGTTTTAGTATATAATTTGTCAAGTTTTTATATACATTGGCTGAAATACAATGATAATTGTTGGAGGTGTCGGAAAAAAATAAGCCGTCTGGGAGCTTTCAACGAAAACGCTGCCTAAACCCTTTGAGATATAACAAAATAATGTATGGTGGAATTGTGTATCTTATATAGAGGTCTACAGAAAAGTCCGCGATGGCATATGTCTATCTCTTAAGTATAGCATACTATATACATTTTAATACTTTTAAAAATGGGCAATTATAAAGTGGTAATTGGAAAGCTATTTACACAAATACGGTATTAATCCTTATCATTTTAAATAGTTAGAGGCTTTAAGCATTTCATGCACATTATTTTACTCTTTTACACCATATAATTTAAACGAATATTTTAGGAGTAATCGCGAAATTAATTACGGACGCCAGAATAAAATTCAAACGCGTGTCGCGGTCGCTTCGCTTGATGCATCGCCGACCCTCCGCCTCCCCCCGCGCCCGCACCCGCACCATCTTGCCTACTGTTTAGCAAATAAGCCGCGAACGATGGGTTGCGGGAACGGGATCCAAATTTCATGATTACTTTTGGTCGCCACAACCGACATCCACGCGGGCGAAGCCGCGGGCAACAGCTAGTATTGTAATAATGGAAGATTTTTTTTTCACATTTGAAAATTGAGCCATAATGCCGCCATATTGTTTGTTTTCAAAAATAATATACCCAGTGTTACCCGGGATAATGTAAGAATTCTAGCGATATCCCATACATCCAATTCGGTTCAGGCATTTATAAGTTATGGTGGAATAAAGAATCTCACATACATACATACATACATGAACCCTAAACACATATACACTCCTTTTTTTGGGCAGTCGTGTAAATAAATATTTAATTGCTGGTTGCTACATGGTTCGACTTACATCGTCTTCGTCAGCGGGCTCGGTATCGTAAGGTATAGGTTGCCAGTCCAATTCTAGGTTCCATCTCTGGGCCACCGGCGGAGGGTACATAGCCGCCATCGCCGTCAGGGCTGTCATCTTAGTCCGGTCGTAGTCGGTGGTCCGCACTGCGATCTCGTCAGGCAGGTACAGCCGAGAGATGAAACCATCATACAGTTTCCTCAGATAGCTGCCTACAAGAAAGCTACGTTGCTTGCCTTTCTGTTGAGAAAGCATTTGTATTGACAAAACTCTTCTTCTTCATCTTATCGTATGGTAAGACAAGACTTGTATCACGCATTTTGTCGCACCGAGTCTCTCTCTCTCTCTTAATGTATGGGAGAGAATGAGAAAAAATCTATCCTACGTTTTGTCTTGTAACAGCCGCCTGAACTACCAGGCTGGTATCAGATTTGTTCGAGCGACATGGCTTAAAGATTACTGTCTAGAATGTCTAGATGATAGCATCCAGGACCAACGTTTTATGTGCCCTCGAAAGCACGGAGACGCTTAGTTCTAAATGCCACTTAATGGTCACCTCTGACTGACCTTGCCAAGCGTTGACAAATTTGATGTACGGGCTAATACTACTAGCGATGCAAACTACATCACTGGTACCTATGTATTTACCTTACGAGCCAGAACCATCAGAGATATTGATAGGCGTGCAACATGCCCCTGACCGGCTCTATACGTCTCGACTACGACCGCTCTGTCCAGAGCATAACGACATAAAATAAGTATTATACCTAGTTCTTTAAACTTCCCTCGAACTAAATTATTACGCCACTCGCTTGGCAGCCGACTCCTCTGACCTTTTGGCTATTGCGGTTTCAATCATGTTTCTAATGTTCTCCACAAAAATCCGGGTAGCCGAATCAATGCCACCAATAACTAATCATGTGTGACGTAAATATTTTACTATCCTTTCTTGGAGATAAAAACTAAGGTCTCGGCCAGTTCCGTGGCCTTGTAGAGTTCCCCATCTCTCTGAGCACCTATCTAATGATATAATATAATCATGTCTGATAGAAACGCGTCGCTCGTGATTCTCTAGTTGCTAAATCAATACTTGTATATGATGTTCAGGCACGTGTGAAACTTTTGTTGTGTCAGTGTCAAACTTACGTTAGTTAGTGCTTTCTTCCCGAATGGATAGTATATCCTATCGTCGCTCAACTGTTTATCCGAGGGATACAGCGCCAACTCCTCGTCGTCAGGTGTGCGATCGCCGTGACGAAACATCTGTTGAAAATAATTACTTATTGGTCTTAATTAAATTTAATTATTTCCTGTACTAGACCTAGTTAGTTTACTAAAGTAGTTACTTTTAATAAGTTATTTTTGTCTATGCAAAATGAACATTTACTGAGGCGCCATTTTAAATATCATGCACCATTAAATTAAGACCTTACATAGTATGTGTGTGTGATGATAGTTTTTTTAAATGTTAGTATTATGTCATTAGAGCTGATTATTATGCCAATTTATTAATTAATTCATTCATTAAAATGTCGATACATTATTCCCGGTTTGTTATTTATTTAAACAGATGTTGTGCTGAGATATGTTATGGTATTTTTATGGTTAACTAGCTGTGCCCGCGACTCCGTCCGCGTCCAGTCGGTGAAGCCCTTAAATATAATTTTGTCTATCGTCTAATCTGTATTACGTCAGTCTGCATCAGTCTGAGTTCGTCCGTCCGTGGCTATCTATCTGTACCAGTCTATACCAGTAAGGTGGTAGAGTCTGACCAGTAAGGTGGAGATCGGCATTCATGTAGCTAATTTACCTTCGTTTCGTATGATGAGGGAGAGAGCCGGAAGCGCAACCCAGCCACCTCCCCGTCCCCTCCCACTAACCCCACTCCCCTTCAGGTTGGAAACGTGCTACCGATGCCTTTGGTTGCAAGCATCTATAGGGTACGGTAACTGCTTAACAACAGGTGGGCCGTACGGTTGCCTGGCGCCTTAGTTGTATAACAAAAGTTTGACTTTATTTGTCTGTGTGTATCAGTTTAGCTGTAAGTATCTGTCTGTCTGAATCGGTCTGTCTGTAATCTATCGGTAGGTGAGTATCTCTGTCTGTACCAGTCTATCTGTATCCGTCTATCTATATCTGTAGTTACTCACAGTATCACGACTGAGCGGTTGGACTCCAGAGCTCAATGTTTAAGTTTGTACTTGATACCCATGTTCCTTATTTAAAATGAGTGAGTGCTCCAGACTCACGGCTTAGGTAAGAGTCACTGCGCAACATCGTGCTTAAAACGTTAGAGTCCGGAGTTTATCGTCTAAGTCAATAGTCAAAGCGTTTATTATGTTTAGGCCTAGGAGGGCACTTACAAGTAGTCATTTTACATGTTTTCCTTAAATTCTAGCGCCGGATCGGAAACGCGACCTCGCCTGAGAAGTTTCTACTTGATACCCACATTGCTAATTCAAAGTTCCTCCAGATTTATGGTTTAAGCAGGCAGTTACCCAGCAGCATCATTCCTGAGGGGTTGGAGTTCAGAGTTCAATGTCTGTGTTTCTATTACTACTTAATTCAAAATCAGCAGGTCCTCTAGACTTACTTCTTAGGTAGGTAGCTTCCCTACGGCATTAGTACTGTGGAGATGAATTCCAGAGTTAACGTCTAAGATTCCGCGTGATACAAAGACCCGCTTAATATTTTTTATACGTAATTAGGAATAAAAAAACTAAATTTCTTGAAGCAAGGAAGATAATTATTAAATTTTGACATGTGGTGCAAGGCAGGTATTGTCTGATTTTAAGTATAGCGACATCTAGTTAAGAAAAACGAAACTTAAGATGGTAGAACGCAGCAATAAAATATTTATTATTATTATTAAAATTAAGATTATGTATTCCAAATAGTGTCGGATCACACACAACGTAGGGCTCCGTAGGGCTCCGCTCTAAATAGACGTATTTCAATAACTAAAACTTATTGTTGGCTAGAATTTCCGTGTGGTCATAAAAATTTACAATCTAATATTTTATAAAAAATATCCTAGATGTTAAGTTGGACTATTAGTCATATCCATGCCAAATTTCATTGAAATCAATCCACTGGATTCGAAGTTGTGCGTGTTCGAATATTTAGGTAGTTTTTAAATGTTTTGTGGCAACCCTAAACTTTAATTTTAATCCGGTGGATTCAAAGTTGTGCTCTTTCAAACATTTAGAATTTTTAAGTAGTTTTTTGAATTTTCTGTGGCAACCCTAAACATTTTCGAAAAAAAAAGTATCCTAGATGTTAAGTTAGACTATTAGTCATATCCATGCTAAATTTCATTGAAATCCATCCGGTGGATTCGAAGTTGTGCTCTTTCGAAAATCTGAGCAAACATACAAACATACAAACATACCCACAGACAAAAATTCTAAAAATGATAAAAATGAATTCTGCTGGTCAATCTAAGTCCCCCCCACTATTTTTTTTCCAAATATTTCGAATGTACAGACGCGACCAATTTTACATTCTTATTATATGTATAGATAATCGTCACCCGAATCCAAGAGTGACTTAATTGACCAGTATTACTGTTGAATAGGTTCGATTCGTACACGAAGCGGAATACACTTATGACCTTTCGTTTGTATATCGATGTATCCGAATTACGTACCGTGAACACCATCATCAAGTCCGTGTCTGTAAGAGAGTCGTCGAAGGAGCCGAATCTGAGCGGCTCCAACAGGGTTATCTCATCCCCCCAGACCGCCCCCACTAATATAACACCCACCGCGAACGCTAACCTCATGTTTTAAATCAATTTCCCCGCCAAACCGGGCCGGCCTCTTATCGGTACGTACGCGCGTTCGCGAGCAGTTTTCGACTGCAATATACAGGCTCTGCTCCATTTATATATATAGAGATACATAGAGTTGTAATTCACTGGGACCGACGACACACCGCACCGCCTCAATAGCTGTGCGAATCTCTAACAACGTAATCTGTCGTTAGTTACACTTACATATCTGTAGTCGGCTAGAGCGAAATGCTGTATTATTATTTACTTATGATTTAATTTATAATTTCCTTTTTTATCATAATATAAACTACCTATGATCTATCTATATTAACTAAAAAAAACATACAATCTAATTGAGAACGTCCTCCTTTTTGAAGTCGGTTAATAAGCTATAGGAAATTAAACAACGGGATTAAGCAAAAAATGTTCTTTTAAATGTCATGTTTTCATCAACATTGGTTATTTCTGCATCCATGTAAATAATTTAATCCTCAATTATACATGTTTGTTTACTGTCTCAGTAAGCTGTTGTTTCAGTTTAACATCGGCTGAATTATTTTAAGGTCAAATAGACATTACAATTTCCCTCCATACAATATAAATAATCATATTCTTTTATCTTTCAAATTCTTGAAAGGTTTCATTTAAGCAGTTTTAGCACTCCACATTAGATAAATCAGTTTTAATTCACTTAAACTGGGTGATCCGTACCTAAACAATGAAACTGACACACACCGGTATTTAAGTAAGCCAAACATTTTATTATTATATGTACTTACATACCTAATATAAGCATTAATTAAAAGTAAATAGTTGAGACTGAAATAAATCTCAAGGTAACGATATAAAATCTCTAAAACCTCCTAGTAATACCTACGTTCCTAATATACATAATACCTACTTTTAATTTCAGGTATGACGGACGTCCATTACAACGAGCAAGCTCTTCTAGATCAGCTAATGACCTGCGCGGAGTTCGTCGACAAAGCCGAGAGATACGAGCTACTTGGACCTCTTTACAGACTCATAATACCCATATACGAAAGCAGGAAGGACTACCAAGCGCTACTGGCGTGCTACCAACATCTCACAAAGGCGTACGCTAAAGTTATCGAAGTTACTAACTCCGGTAAAAGATTGCTCGGGAGATTTTATCGTGTGGCGTTTTTCGGGAAAGCGCATTTCGGCGATGATGAGGAAGGGGTTGAGTTCATATACAAGGAGCCGAAACTGACGTCGCTCAGTGAGATCTCGGAGAAACTGCAGACGTTCTATGAGCAGAAGTTCGGTGCAGGGAATGTGAAAATGATCATGGATTCTGCACCGGTAAGTCAATTGTTTCAGTCCATCTCGATAATATACACTTCTCATCAAAAAAATCGAAACACTTACATTCATTTATTGGATGAAAATTCTAAAATTTAAATTCTAATTTGGAATTGTGGTACACCATTGTGTAGACTAAACTGCCAGCTATTTATTGGCGTATTTTTTAAATGATATCAATAAATTTTTTTTATTTAAATGCCTGAAGAGTACTTGCAGTACTGTTACGATTTTTTTTATGAGAAGTGTATAGTCCGCGACAGGTCGAGATGACATTCGGGTTATGAGCTTTTTGCAGAATAAAATCCAAATCAAAATTAGCAGGACCCGCAACGCAACAGAATAATTTAATTTAATAATTTTGGCGGCGATTTTAATTATTTATCGGGTACTGTTAATTTTGATTCGGATTTTATTCTGCAAAAAGCTCATAACCCGAATGTCATCTCGACCTGTCGCGAACTATAATGTACCCATGCTTCACGACAGTCGTATCTCTTTGTTAGGTGGAGGTGCTTGACACTTTGACCCGCACAGAAGATCGCTTTCTGTTTTTTTTTTTTGTGGCGTTTCAACATAAAGCTACTTTTAAATTTAATTTATAAAATCGAGTTCCATGTAATATTATTAACATAATTTGGAATTCAAGCCTTTACAACTTATTCTTTAATATTCGAATAGCCAAAATTCGCTCGCACTAATATAATTTACATATGAAAATTAATGTATGTGAACAACTAATTAGGCATACATTTCTGAAAAAAAAATGGTTTTACTTCACGACCTTGTAAATTGTATAATCAAGAGATGAATGAATTTAGACACATGCGTACGGTAAATTAGTATCTAGCCTAATAGCGCGTCCATACACGTTATAATACTAAAGTCATTAGCATAAATATTTTTACTTACACATAATTTCAAATTTATTATACGTACTCATATTATCATTATTTTTTAGCTTTATTTTTTTGTTTTAATTTTAGTTTTAATTTTAACTTTGTTTCTTTTATAAGCTAAGTCTCACGTCGGTGAAGGTTGTACACGCCTGTCATTGGTGTATCTATCAGACCAGTTTGTTTCTATTTTATGTACCAGTGTGTTAATGGGTATACTGTTGGTGTGTCTTTAAATAAGTAAATAAGATACTCTGCACTTCGGACTTCACAGTAGCATATACATAACTACTATAAATAATAACAATGACCTCAATAGCTTCGTCTGTCGATACCAGGTGAATCGCGAGGAGTTGGACGGCAAGCTAGCGTATATCCAAGTGACGTGGGTGCGGGCGGCGCGGGAGGGCGCGGCGTGCGCGGGCGGCGGGGAGGGGTCCTTCGAGCGCGCGCACAACGTGCGGCGCTTCGTGTTCGAGACGCCCTTCACCAGGGACGGCGCCGCGCGCGGGCCCGTGCACCACCAGCGGCTGCGGCTCACGCACCTTACTGGTACTACTTACCAATTACCATACGACCAAGTTAACTCGGCACCTCGCGCCAATGACGACGCATACCAGCGAGGTGTCGACCTAAATTGGCTGTTCAGTGATTAATCAGAGCGTTATCTCACTAGCGATTTACCTCGCTCGCAAATCACTAGCGGAATAGGGCCCCTAATATTAATTAAAATTTCCAGTATTAGTAGTAGACCCAGGTGGTTAAGAGACCCAAAAAGTAAATTATGAGACCCGAAATATCAAGGTTTTTAAACTATGTAGGTAATTAATCAGACAACAGGACAGAATCATACTCTTACTGACCACCAATGGGTCGAAGGAACCTCCATTCCTATTGAAATACAACCCTGTATCGTGTCAAACTACACCCTCGTACATCTCGTGGTTTAAGGCAGAGTTGTCATTCACCTTCTTGCGCCTCTCAACATGGTATTGTACATTACAGCTGACAACTGGTTCCCGTACGTGAAGCGCCGCGTGGCGGTCGTAGAGTCGCAAGTGGAGGAGCGGAGTCCTATAGAAGTGGCCGTGGCGGAGATGGAGAGCCAGGTCGCCGAGCTGACGGAGATCGTTCATGCTAAAGCGCCTGATATAAAGAAATTGCATCTCAGGTGAGATACAGAATTAATATCATTAAAGATTTTCCTCGCAATTTACTTCACATAACTAGGGTTGCTAACATTTCTAGAGCGTTCCGTTCCCGTTTCTAGAACGTAAAGGATGTATCCCGCGAAATCGACATCATTACATCTGCGTGCTCTGAGAAATACACTTCTCATCAAAAAAGTCGAAACAGCACTATTCAGGGGTTTAAATAATAATAAAAAAGATTGATAACATTAAAAGATACGCCAATAAATAGCTGGCAGTTTAGTCTACACAAAATGGTGTACCACAATTCCAAATTTGAATTTAAATTTTAGAATTTTCATCCAATAAATGAATGCAGGTGTTTCGATTTTTCTGATGAGAAGTGTATATTTGTCTGGTTTGCTTTTGTTATCGCGTTATAGTTTCGTAAGATTACCTATAAAAGGCGTGTGATTAGACAACTCTACTACTCACGCATAATACTTTTGATTGACAGCTATTTTAGTTACAGCTCCAAACAATTCTCACGAACATAATAAAGATCACAAATTTGCCCATTTACAATGGTTTTACAAAGAATTTTTAGGAACAAAAGTGATTGGTAATCGCATTGTAAGTCCATCATAATTTTCTGTTTTGGTGGTAAGTTTTTCCAATCGATCTTATTGACAGGTTGCAAGGCAGCGTATGCGTACAAGTGAACGCGGGTCCTCTAGCGTACGCCAACGCCTTCCTCGACCCGACACTAGCGCCGATGTACCCCGACGAATTGGTCGACAAACTTAAATCTATATTCAAGTAAGCACTTAACATTTTGCACTTCACTAAATTTTATCGATTCCAAATTCAAAGAGACGACTACGTTGCTTATGCAATTTTGGTTTTCAATGGACTCGGCCCACCACACACTCACCACTGTTACTCCTGTAAGCCAGGAACGACAGTGGACTTACTTATGCTAGCCAATCTAAGCCAGCAAGGATTCTGTCAGTCGAGGCCAATATAGTCTAGTCTAGTCAGTGACGATGACGAATTATAACAAATTTACCCTTATATCCGTGTCATAAGAGTCACAGCGTGCGCGTTGTGAAATTAATTTATTCATATGAGAGTAGAATTTGGTACAATCGCCTGAACGTTTGAGGTAACATTTCCAACATAAGCTGAGCTGTCGTAATTACGGGTGTCAATAATAAAAGAGCTCAGATTAAATCGGAAATTTAGTTTAGGCGTGCCAGGCGCGTACGTATAGCTGACTCGAGCGACGCTAAACTGACTCTATAACATCAAACATGTATTCCTCCATTGTTGCAGAGAATTCCTAACAATATGCCACTCGGCGCTTCAACTGAACGCGAAACTAATCAGTTCCGACCAAGTGTCGTACCACGAAGCGCTCGAGTCGAACTACTACAAGCTAAGCCACTCGCTGTCCGGCATGCTGGGGCAGCCGCTGCAGGACATCCTCGTCAACGGGAACCTCAGCACCACCGTCACTGGCGTCGAGCTCGAGTCCAGCAACGCTTGAACCGACTCAACCTATTGCCGTCCTTCTCATGCCCATTGAGTATGAGCGAGACCGTGATATTGTGTATGTGTAAACGACAATAGAATTGGTATCAATTATGTAACCAATATTACTTTGCTGTGTAGCTTTGCCGTAGTATGTATAACATAATTAAAACGCCGATAATTATGATCTTTCGCGACTCTGTCAAATCCTAACATCGATCGTTACACTATTGACATATTCCTAGTACATTTTACTAAGAGAGACCTCTTATTACTCAAATACGTAGTAAACACTGAAAGAGTTTAAACTTAGTTAATTGAAAAACGTACCACAGTGAACCGAAATATGGTACAATTTCCAATGAATATTGAAATACATAGAATAAACTTTTGAAAACACTTTCAATGCTTACTATATTTTTTTGTTTTGCCCAGTTAAGATTACCGATAGCAGTCTCAAGGGGGCAGCTGGCAATCATTCAGTGTAAATATCGGTAAGCACAGCAGCGTAGTTTCGAAGCCAACTTCAATAGTTACAAATCGTAAAAGGTCTAGGACCAACTGTTTGGTTTAAAAAAATGTAACCTTTTTATAGCAAATTCTACCACATAGACAATTACAAACTTTGAAAAATAAGTATGTTATTTTCGGCCAAAACTGTCGTCGTTATAAAAGTGCGCGGAATCTACCGAAGAACGGCTTCGGCACTTGTTATAACCGAATGATCGGCCGAACTCAACATTCGGTCCATCACTAGTTTTGACAACTTACATATGGAACTAAACAACAAAAGTATCATCTACCCATTAGTTAATAGATAAAATGTATTACTACTATATATTGATTTTAAAAAAATGTTCCAGATAAGTCAATTACCAGTCCCATTCTTCATTTACACGACTCGACAACTATGTCGAGTTTAGATCTGAAAAGAAGTGCCATGACTGACATTTCTCTCTTATCTTACATTAAGGAGTTAGTTAAGCGACATTTTTAAACGTAGCATTTAACATTGAATATGAATACTAAGATGATCAAGCAGTATGTAAACGCGATTGATAGGCCAAAAGGGGGCGCCTGCATACACTTGTAATACAGCTAAATAACACGAATGTTGTACTCTTTATTACGGTTTTTTTACCGGGTACTTACCAAGCGAACAACACCAACGAAAACCAATCGCCTACTAAACATTTTGAGTAAAATTAGCATTTTCACACCTGATCACTTCCAAACAAATAGCTAATAGCAGTGATTAGTTGATAGCGGTTCATTTTCACATAATTGACGATATTAGCTCGTTTCGAGACGCACGAACCAATTACGAATAACAATCGCGTCGTAAGTCCACTTGTCTATACTCCAGCCAATGAGAAGGGATACGAATAGGTAATCATGAAATGTTAATTAAAAATAAATGAAGGCGAAACGTCAAATACAATTAATGTATTAAAATAAATTAATTCATGTTCGTATCG
This sequence comes from Drymonia ruficornis, assembly GCA_947859195.1. Lineage (NCBI taxonomy): Eukaryota > Metazoa > Arthropoda > Insecta > Lepidoptera > Notodontidae > Drymonia > Drymonia ruficornis. The sequence continues at coordinate 5,207,964 of OX401905.1, read as the reverse complement.
CTTCTCGATGGCCGGAGTGTAGCATGGTTTATAATGCCCGGTATCAATAATTATCGCCTAAGAAACAAACGCAAACGAAGAATGCCTATTGTTCAAAATACTAATGTATTGTTGGTTTAAGATTGCTCTTCACTGAAGAGACTATAGCAATAATAAACAATGTTTCCATTTTAATTATGTAGGTACCTTCAGCATAGTTGGGTCATTCTTCGTCTGACCGTTTTCTAAGCGACCTCGGAGTCAAAAAAAAAATTTAACACCGAGGTCCCACGGAAAACTGTCAGACCAAGAGTGACCCAGATATCCTAGTTAATATGTGCACAAATCATTATTGATTCAAGTAAATGTAGTTAGGACTTTCATATTAAGTATACACAAGTACCTACTCAGTGGTTAGTACAACAACGTTAGACTACGAGAGTCATTAGTTAAACATGTTAACTCAATTTTATTGCCATGCTTATATGAAATAGTTTTTAAAATGTCCCGATTTAATTCTTGTATGACCGATTATCCATATTTAATGTCTTGCGTCCAGTGAAATCAATTAATTACGAAATTAATTGTGGTTTTCGAATGGATAAGACCGTTTTTGTTTTGCACGATTTCTAAGAAATCGGCCTGTGTCTTAAAAGTTCCTTATTGCTTGCATTTATCACACAATTTTTTGAATAAAGTACTTAAAATTGCTATAGAAATTCATAGAATAACTTATGACATTAAATAAAATATAAATAGTGTGTGAAGCACCATTTTTGTTTAAATCCGGCAGGGCAGGATCAGGATTAATATTGTAAGGGGCCCTTACTAAGGGCGTCTCCAAATTTGCCGCAGAGTGCCGCGCGTCTGCAGCGCTGCGGCCGCGGCTTTGCGGCAAATTTGGAGGCGCCCTAACACTTATAATGTTTTTTAACTAAACAATCTGTATTCCAGCGTCCTCTTGTATGCGAACCCCATTCTCATTAGCTTATGTTAGCTATAGGTGAATATTATTATTTAATATCAGATTTTAAATATTCAGTTAGTACTTCTGTGTAAACAAAGTTTATTACGCCAGTTTTACGTATGTTTAATTTATTTTGTTATTTATCATCTTAAGGCCTTTCATTTTAGATACAAAATGGTATGCTCGTTTACATTATAAGCCTACTGCTTACTATTTCTACCACGGAGTCTTAGCTCTGTGAAATGTTATACCATTTTGGTAAAGTGTGTGAATGTACTAAAAATAATTATAATTTATTGCGATTGTTTACGTAAATCGGTAACAATCGGTATGGGTTACTCGGTAACAATATTATAATTCTTGAACTCATACGTATCACTCATATTATTATTGTATTATTCTTCTATTATGCTTCTTCGGGCTTTATTTTTATTAATGATCTTCATGACATTACTTCATTCCATTGGTTTGTAAGGCCGTGGTCTTCTATTAAATGCCATCGGCCGCTTACAGCGTCACGCGTACGCCGCGTCACAATTTTACTATAGTGACGTTGGCGTGTCAAGGTGACCACAACAGTTTCTATAGCAACATTGTGACGCGGCGTACGCGTGACGCTGTAAGCGGCCGATGGAATTTAATAGGAGACCACCGCCTAAGTATTATCCTGTGCTTAGTGCGATGGCGTTAACGCAGCTAAGGGCGCCTTCAAATTAGCGTTTATATTTTTGCGCGTATATGGTCGTTTCGCGCTTCGAAAAGCCAATCGCGCGTAGACGGGCTTATTCCGGCGTGTACGAGTTGCGCGTGTCGCAAAAGGGCGCGCCTATACGTGTTTCGAAAAAACAAGCTTATACGCTCGTTTAAATCGCTAGTCTGAAAGTGCTCTTACTTAAAAAATAATAATTTAATAGTCAAATGTTTCGACAACTAGCTGGCTGTGTTATATTGTGGTTAGTTACAAACTTTGTGTGGGTAGTTTATTTATTAATTTTGTAAATCCTTATAACTATCACTAAATTATGTTCTTATTGTTCGTAAAGCCAGACCTCTCTCAATCTTACTGTATTGTAATCAGAATTTCATGTTTTAATACATTTTATAAAACTTATTTTGTCTTTTATTCGTATACATACTCAAGATAAATGGACCGGGAGCCCATCGTGCTAATTGTGGATTTTCTCCGGCGTCGCCCAAACCTATTAGATTCGGTAGATTAGATGATAGGAAGAATACATTGTTCTAGATGTTTCCACTATCAGCGGCGGGGGAAGCGTCTACATGATAATTTCATTATTTTTTTTAAAAGCAATGACTTTGAAATACTCAAGCCTGTCAGATATTGATACTTTTCATGATCCATGATAAATTGAAAAAAAAAATTACTCGAGCGCGTCAGATTTTGTAAGCATCTATAGGCTACAGTAACTGCTTAACATCAGGCGGGACGTAAGCTTTTGGGCCACCGCAGTCCTATAAAAAAACAATTTCAGAGGGGGTGTTCAGTGAAACTTACAGAAGCTCCCATTTCTTAGACTGACGATCAAATTAGCAAAATTGACACGTTTGACACTTCTTAGCGACTAATGAATCCCCCTTATATTAATCTGACGAGTTCGAGTATTTTAAGATGGTCTATTTTTTTTTTGGTTATCCTGAGCATACCCACCAATATTAAGGGCTCATACTGGTTGGAGGTTCTTATCAATATGTAAGGTATCTCCGTTATCTTAATCTGACGCGCTCGAGTAAATCCAGAAATCCCTTCTACGGCTCCCCATCTAAAAAGATCGTCCCTTTGTAGGTATACCTACTAGTGTCAAGTACGTCTGCATTTTTCTGATAGCAATGAAGCCAATGAAAGAAGTTCGCAATAAAAACTGGTAACTGAAAGGATTATTTTAAAAATCTGCAATGCCTGTGCACCTCTACTTACCCATTTGAGAAAAACTCATAGGTATTAGGCCTAGGCCGCACCGCGGTTATATCCGCGCTGTTAAAACCGCGTTTAATCTGTGTCCTATGGAATCATATGAACCTATCCGCACTTGCGCTTCATATGATTCCATAGGACGCGGTTTTAACAGCGCGGATATAACCGCTGTGCGGCCTAGGCCTTAGGCGTAATGTTGGTTCTAAATTTATGTCATTGCCTCATGCAACTGTCAAACCTTGCAAAACCTTGTCTATGGACTTTGATTGAATTTTTGTAGCTAAAGAACTATAGAGTCAATTGAAAATATACCATATTGCGATGGTGGTAAAGACTAAAAGGAAAGAAAAGAATGACAGCATATTTCAGTCAGTCCTTTTCAGTGTTATGTCAAATTGTCAACAATGTCATGCCATTTTGTAAATTTGTACACATAATTCAGTACTTGCATACAAAAAAAGCTAATCAAGTGCGAATGTGTGTTGAGTAAAAAGCTTTTATTGCGTAAACATAGTACATTCATAGCAAGGACATGGAAGACGAATTAGAAGACAGAGTTTTGCACCAGACGTACCTTTCATTTATGAAAATCTTGTCACGTTTCACAAGCAGTGTGCCGTTTGATACTCCCGTGAGCTATTTATGGAAGATGGTGCGACTTTATTTACTGCGATCCGAAGTTTTAGTGTTCACTCTAGGTATCATAATATTTCTAATGTATCTTCAAACTATCGAGCTATGGAGCCGCACAATGTTGAGCAGGTTGTCTCAGGCGATGAGTCCGCTGAGTGCAGTTCAACGAATGAAGCTGATGGAGGGATCGGACGCCGATAAACAGAGCTGGGAGCTGAAGGGGACTCTCAGCGCCGCTTACGCAATCAAAGGCAGGAGAATGCATATGGAAGACAGGTTCATTATAAGTGAAAATATAAATAACACTGGAATCTCACTATTCGCTATATTCGATGGACACGGAGGAGAGTTTGCCGCCAACTACGCGAAAGACCATCTTATTCAAAACCTTCACAACAAGATTGTGGAACTTCACGATTTTAAAGATGGCAAAATAGTCATTACTCCCCCGAAAGAAAGTCCTGAGCCGGAACTTAAGCAAAAGGAGGAGCCAAATGTTACTGTTGATAGAAAAACTAGCTTTAAGAAGTCTGTAAGTACAGCTGACGATACATCAAAGAAAGAAATAACTGATCCTCAATTATTGGCACAGCTCTCTAAGGCTCGTCCAATCACCAGGGAGGTGAGGCCAGCCTCCAAACCTGTCAAACATGTTGCAGTACCTCTGTCAAGTTACATAGATAAAGGAAAGATTAGTTTTGGCAAGCTACTCACAGATGAAGTGCTAGCTGCTGACCGGTTGCTCGTGGAGGCTGCCAAACGCTCCATGAATGTGGCCGGCACCACCGCACTCATTGCCATTATGGAGGGCAACCATCTCATTGTAGCCAATGTTGGTGATTCAAGAGGGGTCATGTGTGATTCCCGTGGCAATGCCATCCCTGTCTCATTTGACCATAAACCACAACAGGTAAATATGAATTCAGATTTGATAAGTAAAAACTATACTGGGTATAGATTATTATGATTTTGGGTAAGGTAGCTATAAAATTAATTATATTTACAGGTTCGAGAACAAAGAAGGATAGAAGCAGCTGGTGGTTATATTGCTTTCAATGGAGTGTGGCGAGTAGCAGGTATCTTAGCGACTTCCCGTGCAATGGGAGACTACCCACTGAAGGATAAGAAATTCGTCATCGCAGACCCCGATATACTAACATTTAACCTTGACGACCACAAACCTATGTTCTTAGTCCTAGCTTCAGATGGTTTGTGGGACACATTTTCAAATGAGGAAGCTATTAAATTCATAAAAGAAAGATTGGACGAACCTGATTATGGAGCCAAGAGTTTAACATTGCAGGCCTACTATAGAGGATCTGTTGACAATATAACAGTTCTAGTGATCAATTTTCTTATTAACAAAATAAATAATGTAGTTTCACAGTAATTGAAAGTGTCTTTAAGCACTTGTGGACGAAACTCTATAGCCTTCCAGTTTTTAAGAGTTATACATAATGTATTCAGGTATTTCAAAAAAATGTGTTTGAATATTCTAAAAGTTGTAGGTGTGAATAATTAAAAATGTTCATGAGGGTTGTATTAATTATATCTGTCAGTGAAATGATTTCAAGAATGGAATATAATTATAAAATTAAGTTTTTTAAAGACAAAGCAGAATTTAATAAAAAACAGCCTTTTGCAATAAAAAATATGTAAATAATATTTTATCAAAATTGCATTTTTAATGGTATTTAGACTTTTCTATGTTACATACATAGAAAAGTTGATGATATTTAATAATTATTTTAGAATGTATCATCATTAGTCCTGTATTAATTCATAACACCTAAAGAATGTAGTCTTTTACAGTGAACTCATGTATTATAAGGAATCACTTCATATTGAATTTACTGTTACGAGAATTTCTGTTCATAATTACGTCCAGTAGATGGTGTATCATAATATATATTAGACAAGTCATTTATATTTTTATTGTTAAAATTTATAGCATAGCATCATATTTTTTGAAATCTACAAATTTTGAATTTAGGGATGGTTGTGATGCAGACACGTAGTAAACTGTCTGTGTTTGTAGGAGGTAACAATTGTTTGTCCACTTATCATAGTAGTGTTCTCGTTACCATTCAATGCTGTTTGTTTTAACTATAGTATGTAGTGTACTCCCATAAAACACAATAATCATCAAGTAGTTGCGGTATGTTATTTTCTAATATTTTCCTAAATTTCCTTACGGTGTGATAAGAATGTTTAGATATTATCATTAAGATTGGTGTCATCAATTTAATATGAATTCCTGAAGTAATAGATGTATACTTACTTACAATAATTTTAACGAATATGTATTTTATATAAATTTTAACAAAACCCTCTTTTGGTGTTTACTAGGTATTGCATTAGATTTGGTTTTGAGTATTGTGACTTAATGTTAATCAAAAATATTAACTAATGAGTTCATATTTTGCGTCTGGTGCTAGTCATAGTTTCCTAGTGTTATTATATTTCTCATCATTAGCTGTTTTTGTGCATAATCGACATTTGTCAATATACATGTGAAGTTGAATCATAAGTGAAAGTGTTAGTATGGTACAGTTTTAACAAGATTATCTACTCAAAATATTTTTGTATGACTATGTAATAAAAAATAAACGTAACTTTTCGATTTAAGTACAAATAATACTGTTTACAAAATATATCGGCCTATGGCGTACTATTTTCTTCGCGTTGTTGGGGCCAAATTAAACATCAATGTAATTTGTGGCCACAGAGTATTTTTTGTATATTTGTGCTCTATCAGAATCTACTTAGATAAGGTGCCAAATAATATTCGATTTCTGTTGTCTACTTGTAAACGCGTTGATCAAGAGAACTTGCATAGCAGTCAAATTCTAAAAACGTTATTATGGTACCTACACTAATAAATGTTTAATGGTCACTAGTTTTGTACCTATAGATTTATCAGTGTCGTAAAATAAATCTTTTCAAAAGATTTTAATAAGTTGTCCTATCACTTGCCTCAAAGTTACCTACCAAAGTATAATAATTAATAATGTATGTAATAAATGGTATTGTAAATATTTTAGTTTTATTTGAAAAAAATAACAGGTTTAGCAATCGAATGTCGATAATAGTTGTAACTATATCCTCCTCACACACACTTTATCAAAATAACAATAGCATTCAAAATAGGTTTTAAATATTTATTCGTAAGAAAATATTTCGGTAGTTGCCGAGTGCTTCATCCAACTCTAATTTCGTAACAAAACATCTATATAAAAACCTTACAACAATAACATAACTTACCAAGTGGGTAAAAAGTAATTAGCTTTGTCTGCGACACAACAATATTTGTCACGAAAATCATTTTGGTTGCAAAACATTAATATTACTATAATTTTAATATACACTAAGATCTATAACATAGTTTAATTAAAACACTAGTGGCATAATTGGCTTCTCGTTATTACCGTCTAATCAGCATCTATTATGCGATCAGTATTCGTATAAAATGCATAAAGCATGTTATCGTTACATACTTATTGAAAACAAAGGTTTGTTGGTTATCGTAGATAAATCATTTAGGCGAATCCAATATAATTCGAGCTCCGATACTTTACGCCTATCTACATTATGACTAGATGATAAATGAACTCTATGAAGGAGTTGCGTTTAGTGTTGGATTATATTCCACAGCATTTATTTAGAAAATTGAACAATATTTATTGCAAGGCACTGCAAAATAATGTAGCGGCTTACTATCCCAGTCGTAAGCACTATCACAAGTGCTTTAAACATAAGGGGCCAAGCAGATGTTTGGAATAAATGGGTGGAAACATAAAATTCCTGATATGGCCTTTTTACCGGCCATTATTTAATCCAACGTTTGCACGGACCCTAACTCTTAACTGATACATACATAAGTATAGTACGTTTTTTTTATACTTGTCCTATTCGGTAAGCAAAGATGGCGTCTAGCGGGGCGATTGCGTAACTTTTTTGTCAATGTTTCATTTGGTTTCGTTCATCCTGTGTCAATTATATACGAAACCAATTGAAACATTGACAAAAAGTTACGCAATCGCCCCGCTGGACGCCATCTCTGCTTACCAAATAGGACAAGTATAAAAAAATGTACTATACGTAATTGATACAACATAACCAATAATAATAATACATAAATGAAACAGGTACATAAGTACCAGTATCGTCATATAAGTCTATGTTCACATGTAACATTAAATTATATACATAGTAAATGTTTGTGTGATAGCTAAAATATATTGTATTGATACGTATAGTCATTCACAGAATTTCGAATTCGTCGTCAGAATCGTCGAATTGTCTATCTACATCTTCGAATTCTGCAACAAAAAGATACATGATGTTTAAATATACCTATGTAATATATGGAAATCGGTATCATGCAACTTGCAATAAAAATTTATAGTCGTATCGTGATACGACTATTAATTAAGTAATTTGTCACGTTGCACAATTATTTCGAGTTGCTCGAGACTTCACGAGTATTTAAATGTTGAGAACAATGTCGTTTTTATTCCTCAGAGCATTGTTTACATGTAGTCGAGTACATTCTGAACAATGAAGCAATATGAATACGCAAACTCATCTCGGTAAATAAACATTGCCAATATAACAACTCTATTGCAAAAAATAAGTAAATACTTGCGTTATGCGTGGGCGTAGGAATTATTATAGCGCGGGTATGGAATCTCATTTAGGCCGGTCGCACATATTTTTATGGACGACCGTATGCAGTCCAAATAAAGCACCCAACGGGTCCGGCAAATTTCTGTTAGTATGCAACCAGTACAAAATGCATGCACGTAGCGCCTTTCGGCGTTTTTCTGACAGTAAGTTGCTTATAATGTGCGGCCGGCCTTAGACCAATCTTCCCGGGGTTAGTTCTTGATTTTAATAAATACGTCTAATACAATGGGCAATTTAAAGTGATGGGTGTTAAGGTCAGTATTGTAAGATTTTTCTTACCTGTAAACAACGTAGTATTCTGCAAATCAATATCAGTGCAGGCCGGGCCCCAGTGGGAAGGTCTCTTCTCACAAATTTCGAATAATGGCTGAGCCTCTTTCATCAATTTATTTTCTATCGTGATGCATAGTTCGTCAAAATCTGGTCTAGTCCGACATAAAAAACACTGAAAATAAATGCAATCATTATATTTTATGAAGTGCAGGCAATGCTAGGGAAGATCTAGGCCTTTGCCCAGCGGTGGGGCATAACAGGCTAATAATAAATAATGCTATTTATTATTAGCCTGTTATGCCCCACGACTGGGCAAAGGCCTCCCCTTCCTTCTCTATCCTAGGCCATGATTGGCCATTCTTTATGGTGCTAGTCTATTTAATTTACATCCCGCTATCTCCTAGGCCCGCCGCGATGTCGTCTGAGATTTTCTATTACCTAGCATTGCTAGGACATCGATTTTTTTACACTTGACACAGTTCATAAATGTTAGTAATTTTGCTGGACTATGTTCAGAGTTTAGTTAGAGCATGGCTAAGGTATCTTCCCTCTGTTACTGTAATTTCAAGCAGTGAACAATACTTACAACAGCAACTGACGGGTCCATCGCTAGTATTGGTATTCGTGACGCGTATTTACAGTGATACGAACAATCCATTTCTTTCTGTTCATCTGTCATCTTATTCTGCAAAACAATACATATATCATTATTATTTCTTTTTTTTTATTATTTTTGTATAGCATTTGTTGTAATATAAGGACTTACTTCAACTAATCCAGATCTCTGTGTGGTATGGGGGTCTAAATAAATAACTTCGTCTTCCACACAACCGATTAGGTACAGAGCTTGATTCGGCTTGCCGCCTATTACGCCGATAGATTGAGGAGAATGGAAACACGTCTAAAAAACAACAGAAAATAGTTATAAAACCCTTCAGAGTACAATTAATTTATATTGTACTGTTTTCTTAAATGTATCCTTCTTCCTGTTTAGTTTTTAACCATTGTTTTAACTTACGAAATATTTGCACCAAATTGTGAAGTCTCTATTTTGTACTGTCAAATAATATCGATAAAAATATAAATCGTAGTAAATGTTAAATAATAATTTTCAAAACAATAGATATATCTGTATTTTTGTTATTCCATTACAGTAGCGGTATTTTAGGATGGCTGGTTTGACATGTGGGGGGGGGGAGAAAATGAACCTTATTATAACGGAATAAGACTGGCCGTTTTAAAAAATAAGAATGTCAAAAAATGAATGCGTAAATGAATTTAATTCCGTTATAATAAGAATCATCCTTTACCCCTTCCACATGTCAAACCGATCATTATAACGTGCCGCAGGTATAGTTAGGTTTCAATTTTATTGTACCTGTTCTCCGTGGTACAGTTTCATGCCATAAGTACACAGTTAAAGGACCTGTATTTTAAGTAGGTGTACCTTGAGTCCATCTATATACACCGGGTTAATTTCGCTGAGTCCGAGCCTCAGTGGCACTATTAGAAGAAGTGGCATCCAGTCGGCGAGCACGCTGTCCGGCGCCGACGAACCGTCGCCCCGGTCATTGTCCACCACGCATTGCTGTACTGTGAAACAAATATATAACGATCGTCAAACCAAAAAACTACATACAACCCCAAATAAAGCAAGGCTTGTTTTATGGACTACAGTAGCAGCACGCTATGATGGCCGGTTTGACATGTAGGAGGGGAAAGGATGAACCTTATTATAATGGAATAAAATTCATTTTCTGACATTCTTATTTTTTTAAACGGCCAGTCTTATTCCGTTATAATAAGGTTCATTTTCTTCCCCCTAACACATGTCAAACCGGCCATCGTAGAATGCCGCTACTATAGGGGCAAGACTAAGGAAATTTAAGATTACGAAACGTATTAAATTACGAAAAGGCCATTTCAGTAATTTGGCCTGGTGGGATTCCAACCTGCAACAAATCAGCTGAGTGGCTCAGTAGTCCTCATAATCGTTATTGAATGTGGTCCACTGCAGACCAATTAGAGGGTTGATCACTATAGCAAATTATACTCACAGATATCTTCCCTGACTACAGTATTGTCTAATGCAACATGTATCACCAGAGAACTCCACTTGTCATATACCACCAACTTCCTGAAACGATAATAAGAGAGAATTTCAACATTAGACTATAGATAAGGCTAGGGAACCAACATTGATGCTGTGACATACAATATTAATGTACAAAAATGGGAAAATGCCATCACAAACTGAACACTTAACAATAAAATAAAGATGACGGGAAAATTTGTGCTCCTTTGCAAACATAACTTGGCCACGAATAGCAAATGGACTAACTCCCAATAATGACACATAATAATGTCTAAAATAGGACCGAACTAATAATAAACTACTAACACCTATAGTCTGATTTTTAATTAGACGAAATAAACTGACAGGTGCTAATGTCACTTTTCAATATAAATAGAACAAATAAGGTTCAAATTCATAGAACAGTGACATTTTTAGCTGTCAGTTTGCTTCGTCTAATTAAAAATCAGACTATAACCTAACTAATAGTGGGACCTAACTATTTGAGTAGCATTTCAGTCTTTGACCATAGGACTTGGTAGACTGAATTCACCATTGCCTAGAGATGGGAACCCCATATTTTGGTCAATAATAACAAGACAGAATGAACTTACTTCAGTACTTGTGCAACAGTATTGGGGCCAAACCACTGGCCCACCTCCTTGCCCTCTGAAGCGCCCATCAGAGCCACCTGGTGGATGGAGTAGGGAGCTTGCTTCCTCTCCTCAAACCTCTGGATGATCTTCAAATATGTTGGATCCCTGAAAAAAAAGACATTTTTAAATCTTTATTTAGTTTTCTACACAATACAAAGAGATACTGTAATCCTTTTTTAACCTCAATAATCAGCAAAGAGGTTGGCCAAGGAAGAGATGGAGAGATGATGTGGTCACCTTTGCAGGAAGATTGTGGCAGCAAATAGCCCAAAACAGAGACATCTTAAGAAGTGGAGGCCTTTGCCTAGGAGTGGGACGTATAATGTCTATTTAAAAAAAATACTCTATAGAATATAATTTAATAAGTTCCAAGATATTTCATGTTTTTATGTCAATAGCCTTTCATATTGAATCACACACAAACAGCATGTAATATGTCTGATAATAAGTAATTTATATACAGAGCATTGCTCACATTGCAATAATTATTTGTTATAATCAATCTTTTATATCTAAGGACATAAATTATCATTGTGTACACATACATTTTAATTGCATCTCAAGTGGAAGAAAACATTATTACCTGTTTACACTGCTGAGGGTAAGAAATTACGGTAATAAGTATTCTATAACATTATGTACTCAAGAACATACCTACTTATTTATAGCTATATAAGTACAGAATATTCTTTCAGTAGACATATGAATCATAATGGTGACTCGGTACATTCGGACATAGGAAGACCAGACAATGCAACATAACATCCTGAACAGTGTTTACCTTGTTTCTGGTGTCCAAACCCAATCAGTAGACAAATGGACCCGAACCAACGCAACTCCGAGCACCATCTGCCCGCAGCGCAGCATGCAGCCCCATCCCTTGTCGGAGGTCAGGCCTTCGTCCCCAATGGGAATAAAACCCTTCCGATAGGTACACCAAATGATCGACGTTATGTCTCGTCTTATACGGTCCAAATCTGTGAAACACCAGCTGCGTAAATAGATATCATTGAAGAGGGAGCACTGTAAGCTTATTTGAAGGTGACTAACCTTGGACTGCGCTGTATTTCTTCCCCAGAACCCAAACACTTTCCTTTGTCTGAGGAATATCATCAGGCTCCACATTGTTACCCTCCGAGGTCAGGTAACATATATCAAATACCGCGTCCATGTTCGAACATAATTTAGTATCGAACAAGGTAGGTTGATAGGTTGGGCAAATTCAGAAAACTGTTGAAAGTTATTATAACTACAGGCAGCAAAATAAACACTGAAGAATATACACACGAATCAAATAATAATAAAAACACAACCACCCAGCACACCGGTGTTGCCAGGTCCGATTTGCAAAAATCTGTAGATTCACTACGAAAAAACCAGTAGGCCCTACTGCTTTAGCTAGGGTGATACCTATCCATGATTAAGTGAATTTATTAGAATAATAATAAGTGACGGAAAAATTGTCAAGGCCATCATGAATAGCATAGCCATCTTATTTTTTCCGTGTTGTATAAAGGAATTAGGGACTAGAAGAAATCAGTACATTGGCGTAGAAAAGTAATGACCTTTTTATGAAAATCAAGAGAACTACTAGAAAATCAATAAACCTGGTAACACTGCAGCAACAGAAGAGTGAGTGAGTGAATGTTTTTTTAATTCATTCAATCAATGTCAAACGCAAATGTCAAACCAGAATATGCATATGGTGCGTTCCATTCACTGTTAATTTTGTAATTTTCGTTATTTTCGATCACAAATCTCGTTCCACTCGCACCAACTTGTACTGAAAGTGATCATTATTATCGTTTTTAACACTTTTTGTGGACGAAAATAACAAAATTAACAGTGAATGGAACGCACCATATATTAATACTATTATTAATATTACTTTCTTTGTCTATTGCTGCGTTCCATTCACCGTAATTTTTGCTATTTTCGTCCACAAAAAGTGCTAAAAACGATAATAATGATCACTTTCAGTACAAGTTGGTGCGAGTGGAACGAGATTTGTGATCGAAAATAACGAAAATTACAAAATTAACAGTGAGTGGAACGCACCAATAATTAAATAATTAATATTAAGAAAGTAATAGTAAAGAAAGTAAAAAAAACAAAAAACCCGTTATCTTGACGTGAAGGTAAGATAGGTAGCATTTGTGGCTCCCATAGATATAATTGTTAATTCCATGGTGGCTCCATCATTTTCCAACAAGGAATTTTCCTAGACTCTGCCATCCACAAGGTGCATAGATTTCATAGATGCATAGATCATAGATTTATAGTAATAGATCGGAAGCTATTGTTTATGGTATACATATTTGATGCAAATATGGACCACATTAACGAAAACATATCCGTCTCATTCTTGCACGTTACAATTTAGCTATGTAAAACAGTACAGTATATGTCATATATTTCCTTTTTCTGGAAATTTTTGGTTGGTTCTGTCATTAAAATTCTCCTTGAAGATCTTTTTGGACCGACATATTGGACCGTCGGTTATGTTCGGCTCTCTCTGGTTAGTAGTTCATCTGTCATTCTACCGTCTTAACAAATTATTTTAAATTTTACGGTGAATTGTGTGTATTTTGTGACTCTTTATTATGTTATTTGGGATTATTAAGGAAAAAACAATATAGTTTAGTGTTGCGTTAGGGCATGCAGTTCTGATTCTCGAAAGAATTTCGAAGGTTTGTTATTTTCCAGGTTAGTTGTGTTATTTTCATATTTAAGTGTATTTATAGTGTGTGAAAATAAATTTTGGGTACATTATATTAATTTTTAATTGAGTTCCCGTCTATAATCGTACTCTCGAATTCATATTTTCATATAAAATAGAACTAACAAATATTTGCTATGTTTACATATAAACGTAGTGCTGTTCTTATAAGTTTTGTTTCAAAGTTATCGATACAAATTCTATTCACCTACACGTTGGGCCGCGCCGTCACCCCGGGGTGACCACAAATAAATTATTTTTGTTTTGGAAGGTGCGTGACTGCGCCGCCTTAAATTAGTTTTATAATATTTGTCATCACTACTCACGAATATAAAGATGCGCGACAGAGATAACAAGTTGATTTATGGATAGTGAACATTTTAAAATTAAATGTGGGATTTGCTAAAACGGCTTAAAGAAGTTAAAATAGAGTTTATTCAAAATCTCCCGATTTCGCAAGATTTTTAGCTGATAAATTTGTCGATTTTTAATTTTACGCTTTTGCTATACTAGGCAGTGGTAGGTAGGGATGATGGCCGTGTATGCATGAGGCTCTCCACACGTGCATATTTTCGTGGTAAAGTTGAGGCGCCAACAAGGCCGAGACATTGAAATTCTGGTGGTCTCTAACGTTAAATTGCGAACCCCGAAGAGTTGCCATGTGAAAATGACTTTACTTGAGCAGCAGCGTCACTCTGCACAACCATTTTAGAGGGAAGAGGGTGACTCGCTCCACAGAGCCATAAAATAACATAATAGTCATAAATAAAAACATAATTTTGTACTGCCTACTCCCGATTAACGTGATATTTGTGCTGCGGTCTCTTTCCCCCCTTCATGACACTTGACTGACCGACTCGTTTGGTACACTCGTCGCGGTGCCTCCTGTGTCTAAAAACCTTAATCGCACGAAATCTACTCAATCCTTTGTGTAATTGTGTTGTGTGAACTGGATAAACCCAAGTGAGTGCTCTAGTGATGTGCCTGCGCAGAAGAACCTGACGATCCAGCCATACCACCCTGGAAATGCACCCGCCTCCATCGTGTCGTTAATGTACACGCTTGACATTGACCTGAGCCTTGCAGATTTGTCTCCCCCCTTTTTTGCCTTATTTGATTTAGCCCAGCATAGCTGAACCTAACTAATCAGGACCCAGCACTTTTCCCGCGACATGATCGTTAGGTATATCGATATGGATACTATCGACTAACTAAAAGTACAACACTTTTTGCTGTGCGCCATTTTGGACGATCGTGTGCTCGTGTTTGGCTACAGATGACGTCACATAGGGCTCGTCCTTTCTCTCTTAGGTCATTGGCATAGATTCATGAATGACAGCACAGTAGTGTCAATTTGAGTGTCAAAGTCAAACTGCATGCATGCCCCCCCCCCGCCCCTCCGAAGCAGAGATGGGCTTAAACGTTAAAAAAAAATAACACTGATAAATGCTAGTGCTAATAATAATTAACACTTAAAATTAATAGCTATTTTTAGCAACTGCTAAATTATATTGATAGTATTGCTATCGGTAAAAAAGTTCCATATTTCACTTTTATTTCCGTTGAATATGCTCAGCTCAAAATGTGAACCAGTTTAAGAACTGACTGGATAAACACCTGAAAGAGAAAAGCTAGAAGAGAACAACAGGATACAGGCACCTATCAGTTGAATCAACTGCCTGCCTGATAATAAATAATAATAATAAATATCTATTTTAGAGTATTTTGTGCAATTTGAAAGTATTCTTTTTAAAACGTAAACAACACTACTCAAACAATTGAAATTTAACAGGATTCACATGGACAGCCTGTTTGTTTGTGTGACTGCTATATTTAACAACTATCTTAGAATTTATTTAACAGGTTTTGACTGACACTAAAAAAATATAGCACTGTTAATTTAGCAGCTTATTTTATTTAGACCCATCTCTACTCCGCCGTAGTCCGTCCGCCGTACGTCAATCCAATCAAAAATTTAAATCAAATTTCGCTCGCTCGCTCACTGATGGTTACTGTTTTTCTCTGAGGAAAATAAAACGAAACCGTTGTTCGCAAATACAACAAATCAGTGAACCTTAGAACTATAGATTTATTGTTATTCGTTGGTGCTTATACTTATAAAAAATACATGTCCACTAAAAATGGAATCTAGCTCGCTCGACTATGTCGCTCAGGCATGCATGGATTTGACTGAGGCGCTGACTGCAGCGGAGGCCGAGACCGAACGAGATTCTCTTATTATAAATCATATAAAGAAAGTATGGTCTACAGTCACACCTATAGAAGATTTCAAGAAAAGTGAGTACATAACTTTAGATATACTGCATTTACAAACCTACTTTCTAAGCTATCTGAATATTTTAATAACTAACGGTAACTGCCCATTCATTAAGAGAATAACAGTGAATTATTATTGTACTTTCTATTTTTACTAGCTAGCTGTACCATAAAGTAACAATGGTGTTTTTCAGATTTAGAATGGGTGAATGTTATGGAGCCACTATCTCTGTCTCAACACTGCTCAGACAAAGTAGTTGTACTAGACTTCTGGACCTACTGCTGCATAAACTGCTACCATGTGCTGCCTGACCTGGCACATCTGGAGAAGCTGCACAAATCTGAAAATGGTCTTGTTGTGGTAAGTATAAAAATGTTGATGGTAGTTACGAATTTTGAACAACTTACAGGTCTTTCATTAGTTAGTGCTTAACAAATAGGACAAGTATAAAAAAACGTACTATATATAAATAAATTTACAATATCATTACAAACCCATTTTGTTCTGATGGGGTCTTTAGGGTTTTAGTTCATGTTAATTGCACACTGTCTAAATCAAGAATAAGGAAATAAATAAACAAGGTTCAAAACCTACAAGAGTTCTTATAGACAGTATGTTCTTATAAACTGACTCTTAAGGTCTTTTTTTATTAAACAAATCTTTTTTTTTAAGATTGGTGTTCACTGTGCAAAATTTACCAATGAGAAGGAGTCATCCAATGTACTGTCTGCCGTACAGAGGTATGGCATACATCACCCCGTGGTGAATGACGCAGACAGCTGTATGTGGGATGCACTTGGGATACGATGCTGGCCCACACTGCTTATATTAGGTGAGTTAATTATTTAGGTACAGTTCACATGCCTACTAGCAAGACAACTTTTCCTGAAACTCATCAAGGGTCAAACCTCAGCATTCTTTTGGACACTATTACAGATGCTGGCTTACAGGAATTACAGTGGTTGGAAGTGTGTAATGGGCCTAGTCCCATAAAAAAATGCCTATTAGACTAGCACTGCTTTATGATTGTAATCATGAAACCTGCATAATATAGTTTATGGCGCCAAACTAAGCAATGCTTATACTATGGCTACCATACAGTGAACTGGGGGCGATCTCAGTGACACTCAAGCTAGAGCAAATAACGAAGAGGCAGGCTCTGGTTTGCTCTAGTGGTGGGCAGGTTTCAAAATTTATCAATCAAAATTAAAAAAAATAAACAAAATTCAAATCATTTATTTTGTTTAGGCCAAGGGGCACTTACAAATAGTCATTTTAATTTTTTTCTGAAATTCTACCGCCGGATCGGAAACGCGACCTCGACTGAGAAGATCCGGCAAGAAACTCAGCGGGCTTGTAATTTTTTATATTTTTCATTTTAATCGCCATATACTTATTTTAATACAATGTATTTTTGTAAACAATAGCTCCAGTGTGCTGCCCTCCAAAATAAGCAAGGCAAGACACACTACACTTTAACATGACACTGTTATTAACGAAGTGTATTTGAGCGATCAGATCCAGCAACCCATTGAAGTTAGCTGAACGGCCTATGCTTGAAATACTACAAGAGGTAGTCATAGTTAACCTAAAAAGTGTTTCTCAGGTCCAAACAACAAACCACTATTTGTATTGACCGGTGAGGGGCACAGAGACGAGTTGGTCTGGTACGTCGGCGCTGCGCTGCGGCACTTCGCATCGCGCATCAATGCCTCCTCCCTGCCCATAGCACCTGCTAAACATTTGAAGGCTAAAGAGGAAGACATACTCTACTTTCCTAGTAAGGTTTGTGATATAACATCTGTTTGCGTTATTTAGAGGCTATGCACACGGATCAACTTTAGTTGCCGCAACTATCAACTTTTAATGGTTTTTTGGCAGTTGCAGCCAACAATTGCCTGCAACTGGCAACAGTTGCTGCGGTTGCCGCGATTGTTTTATATGAAAACAGCTAGTTGCGAGTTGCCGCAAAAGTTGTCCGTGTGCATAGCCCCTTATAGTCTGCCGCTGCTTGTAATAAGTAAGGCCGCGAACACACAAGAGACACTTGCCGTCGACAGACCCAACTGCCGCCGTCGGCTCGTTAGCAGCCGCTGCTGACGTTGTTCGGCTAGTAGCTGTCGATATGTCGACGGCTAGCACCGACCAGTGTCGACAAAGCGCCACTCGTGTGTTTGAGGCCTAATATATCTCATTAATCAACAATTAAAATATTGTTTTCCAATTCATATCTAGCAGTTAGGGCGTATGCACTGCAGTCTTAAATTTTACACCGATAAGCTGAGACATTGCAAGCAAGGGAATAGTTATTCTAACTATTCCACGAATAAAATAAAAATACATCCCACTAATACAATGGATAGATGGATGTTTCAAAGTCAAAGTCAAAAGGTTTTTATTCATGTAAGCTCATTAGAGCATTTATAAATAGTCAATATAAACAATATTTTAGCGTTACCACCGGTTCGAAATGTTGCTTCCATTGAGAAGAGCCGGCAAGAAACTCAATGGTTACTCTTTTCAAAAGAATAATTGTATACATTTTCAAACAGTAACGCTATGTGAGCAGGCATGCATTAACACAGTGTGAGTAAAAAAAGAAAATAAGGTATTTAAATAAAAATTAATAAAAACTAGCCTAGAAAGCTGTGCATGCCTACTCCCACTTTACGTTTACTACTCAATCACGCCAGAACGGCTGAACGGATCTGGATGAAATTTGGCAAAGAGATAGATTATAGTCTGGAATAGCACATAGGCTTTTATCCCGGATAAATGTCAGGTTAACGCGGAGGAAGTCGCGGGCAAAAGCTAGTGTAATAATAAAGCTGTAATACCCAGTTGGCCCTGAACCCGTTCTACCGCGGGCGGGCGGACGAGCCGTTCCTGGCGATATCGGACGCCGGCCACCACCGCGTGCTGCTCACGGACTGCTCCGGCCTCGTGTTGCGTATCATCGGCGGGCCCGACCCGGGCTTCAAGGATGGCAGTAAGTACTCCTACAATCATATCTGTATTTTTTTCAATTAAAGTTTTTATTAATCTTCCACGGACCCGTTGGCGTGGTTGGCTAAGATTCGGCCTTTCACGCTGCAGGTCGTAGGTTCGATTCCTACCCGGGACATGCATTTGTGTGCATGAACATGTCTGTATGTCCCGACTTTGAGTGTAATTATGTATATTAAGTATTTACAAAAAAAGTAGTATATGTAATAATATCAGTTATCTGGTTTCCATAGTACAAGCTTTGCTTAGTTTGGGATCAGGTAGCTGTGTGTAAAAAGAATGTCCCAGGATATTATTAATCCTAAAGAGCTAATGTTCTAGTTTTAGAGGTAGTTTTTTTTTCCGTTTTTTAGAGGTAGTCTGCTGAGTGAAAGGCTTCAGGCGTGGACACCAAGCTTAGTTACTGTTTAGTTCGGTTATTTCTACTACTAGTAATAAATCGCCAATATTCTCATCTGCAAGAGGCCTCGGATCTGGTGGTGAGAACTGGGGACCAAGCTTAGCTTAAGGAAAAATAGACCATTTGTCGGGCTTAAGACGGGTCTGAATCTTCGTTAGGGCGTTCTCACACCAATCGGATCGAACTTCGATCGTAGTAGAACGAGTCGAAATCAATCGACAGTTCCTACTACACCAAATTGAGTCGCTCCAATTTTATGGCTCTATTTTTAATTGAGGATTTATGAAACATGGTTACCACATCAATCAATTAACTGATGATCGATACCATCAACTGATTGTTTCATTGATAGGTATCCAACGATCAGCCAGCAACTGAGGCGCTCGTAGCCAGCTGCAATCACTTGATCGGTAAACAATCAGAGGTTAAGCAATGCTCGGCAAGGTCAGTCAGAGATTGGTGACCATGTAGTGGCATTTGAACTGAGCGTCTCCGTGTTTCGGGGCACGTAAAAAGTCGGTCCCGGTTGTTGTTATCTAGGCAGCAGTCGTTAAGCCTTGTCAGAGGCCTACGGGCGGCTTGAACAACTCTGACACCAGGTTGGCCACTAACCATACGATAAGAAGAAGAAGCCAGCAACTACACCAATCAACCAACTTCGATCGATAGCTTCGATCAACGGATGATAGAATGGTAATATATATAACGTCACGACTTTTATCCCCATTCGGGGGGTAGTCCGAGGCTTGAGTGGCTATACACCACCACATTGTGTAGGTATTAGGCCAACTCAAAGCCCACGTTTCACCAGATAGTCAGAACCCAACGTGACAGGTGGTGAACCTTGTCGCCGTGTATACAGGAACTGACTATTACCTAATCCCGAGGGATAGGTAGGTTTCCTCACGATGTTTTGCCTCACCGTTAGCGAACTGTAAAAAATGATAGAATGGTGTGTTATCATTTATGTATGGTTAGAACTGACGGAGGCGCAGTTCAACGCGCCGCAGGGGCTGTGCTGGCTGTCGGGCAGCGTGCTGGCGGTGTGCGACACCAACAACCACGCGCTGCGCGCGCTGCACCTGGACGAGGGCGCCGTCGAAGTGCTCGCCGGCACCGGCACGCAGGCACAACACGGCAACATGGGTATGGTTGAATAACACTGACAATCAGTCCCATTTTTAGGATCTCCAATCAAAATGCTGCTGTTGGTGACTTAAATTTATATTGTTCAGATAATAAAGATACAGTAAATAATTATTTGCTGACATGTATTACAGCGCAACCGCCTCTTCCAATTTATTTTATTGAATATTTTATCGCCGGAATATCACCCAGTTCTGGATTATCGTGACGTTGGGATATATGTAGCCATACACTTCGTCGTAGGTCAAACCCGAAGTTTTATCGTGGCAACGCGAACGCGAAACTTCGCCTCATAGTGTAGCCGTAGCATTTTATGCATTTGTATGTCTCGCAGGCGGCAAGTGCCTCGGGCAGCAGGAGCTGTCGTCGCCGTGGGACGTGGTGCTGTACACGACGCCCGACATGGACATGTCGGTGCGGGCCGCGCCGCCCCCGCCCCCGCTCCCGCCCGGCCGCGCCGCCGTCGACGTACAGAAAGAAGATAGCGATGACGCTAAAGGTACATCACTTAATCATACTGTCATTTGCCAAACCTCACGTCCACAGCGGGGATTGAATCCGCTAGCACTTTTCGGAGTACGCGTGGTGAACGACTGTAACAGCTCTGGTACCATCCCACTAATATTATAAATGTGAAAGCTTAGATGGATGGATGTTTGTTACTCAATCACGCCAGAACGGCTAAACGGATCTGGATGAAATTTGGCACAGAGATAGATTATAGTCTGGAATAGCACCTGGGCCACTTTTATCCCGGTAAAATGTCAGGTTCCTGTGGGATTTTAAAGTTAACGCGGACGAAGTCGCGGGCAGAAGCTAGTTCTGGATAAATGGTAGTGAGTGATCACGGTATAACTCATGCAATGAGTACCAGGATGGATGCTCTGGCGGCAGGACTTACCGCAGATGGTCCCTGACGCCTTGTAAGGGGTTGCCAGGAATATTGTGCCACACTTTGTACCTGTAAGGTGGCAAGAGTGGCCACGATAATAAATCTTGAGTAGTTTGAGGGTCATGTCATTTCCCACAGGACAGTCTCAATCGATGTTAAATGTTGTAACTTTTTTTAATTTGGAATAAATGATTTACCTTTACCACAGAATACATAGTTTACGTACAGAACGGCCACTCTTCGCTCCCCATCAATTTGAGACTCCTCACCGCGAGTGGCCCAAAATAACGAATTAGATTCTAGGGTAACACTTTAAATCAATGTTGTCAATATAAAAAAGAAAGAAAAACGACGGCAGATGACAGGAAATAAAATTATCTTAATCTTTTACTATACATAGATTATTATAATTGTTAACAGTAGATAAAGAGAAGAAAGACGAGAAACGCCGTGTTCTCCTGATCGCGTGCGCAGGCTCACATCAGATATGGGCGCTGTACCTCGACACTACTATTTGGTGGAAGTACAAGACGTTTACTGAAGGTAACAACACAACACCTTTACTCGGCATCATAATTATAAGTTTTATTTTAATATTATTTTCTTGGAAAATATCTCCTGCATATTCCCAATATCTACGCCTGTAATTATCGTATATATAGCGTAAATCGCTCTTAATTGATTATATTCTGCTTCTAATGCTATTCTCGTCAATTCCCGTGAACAAATTTGCCACTGGATCTGAGTGGAAATTTGGATTTGTACTCGAACTTGCATGTACATTATTACCGCCAAATTTATAGAGATTTTTACTCAGCTTACAATGGTTTTACAAAGCATTCCTAGGAACAAAAGTGGTTTGTAATGGACATACACTGGTCCATTATAACTTTTTATAAATTTGGTGGTTAGTCTCGGAGAGCAGACAGCAGTGGGTTCCTTATAACTATAGTTAATTAGCTTCTTAACTCATCATAAACGCGTGATGCGTTGTTGAATGGAGTATCTATAGTGTATACTTGCTTACGGTCGGTCGTTAGGTTAAAGTCGCTCAATCAGGGAAGGTTAATTAACCCTTTGGCAAGGGTTGGCATTGCGTCAAGTAGTGATTGTTGTCCAGGCACGTGTGTTTGTATCGCGGGCTCGGGTGCGGAGGCGGCTCGCAACAGCGCCTACCCCAACACCGCGGCGTTCGCGCAGCCCTCCGGACTTGCCCTCAGAGGAAGTAAGCACTATTATTTATATAAAATTTCAATACATCAAAAATCTATTTATTATTTCGTTATTCTATGCTAGTTTACTCTCACTGTCTAAGGCGTTGTCCTAATTGGCAACGATTGCACGATCAAACGATGTGATTTCATCGCACGACGAGATTAAACACATACATTTCTTTAGAGTGACTACTAGTTCAGCTTGCTAGTCTTCGCGTGAGCACAGGAACAAATTTTCATCGAGTGACGAAATCGTATCGTTTGCCAATTAGAACGACGCCTAAGCTAGATACCGGTTTCATAAGTACATACTTGGCTGAAAATAATGTAAATAATTTCTTATTGCTTTTATAACTCATTTTGTTTGCAATGTAGTGTAGTCATCTGAGGTCTAATTACAAGTGTTTTCTTGTAGGCAGCAATCCAGAAATATTTATAGCGGATTCCGAAAGTTCCTCTATTAGAAGACTCGCGCTAACAACAGGACAGGTTGCAACATTATGCGGCGGCGACCGCAATCCTTTGGTATGCATTCATTATAACATGTTTATATAATTATGTGAATCATGCATGTACACCCTCTACCACAGATTTTATTCTCTACAGAACCTTTTCGCCTTCGGAGACGTAGACGACATAGGCGTCGATGCGAAGTTACAGCACCCGCTCGGCGTCGCGTACTGCGAATCCTCCAAAATCCTCTACGTAGCGGACACCTACAACCACAAAATAAAGAAAGTTGATATCGGACCCCAAAAAGTCACCACGATGAACCCGACGAAGATCGAAACGACGGAACCCGCACAATTCAACGAGCCGTCCGGACTGTCCATCAGCGCTGACGGAAAATACTTATACATTGCGGACACAAACAACCACGCCATTAAAATTCTCAATCTAGTCAAGAATGTATGTCAAGACTTCAAGGTACGCCTGCCTGACCCGAAATTCACCGAGCCGGAGAATTTAATACTTTACAAGAACGATCTGTTCGTGAACAGAAAGTGTGGTAATCTCATAATCTATTTCAACGTCAGCTTGGACGCTGAGACGAAGAATGTGAAGTTCACGCCCGGAGCGCCGCAGAACTGGCTCGTTTGTGTTCGCGACGAAAATAATAAGGACGTTACTATGGACGATTTTGAATTCATCAATTCCTCTCACAAAGGCAATAAGCTACCCGGTCGTGTGGAAATGAAGCTCAAACAGAGAACAGATAAGACACATTATCGTTTATACCTGAGCTTCCATACAGCGTTGTGCGACGCGGCGGTGTGTTTCTCACATTCGTTCACGATTCGTTCGAGTATCTTGGTAAGGGACTCCGTGAAGTTGGTTGAATCTTACAAAATAACGTGTAAAGTCAATCCAGTGAACAGGCCTGATGGCAAATCTGAACAGAAGTCTTAAATACCTGATATTTGTAAGCTCGGAAGCTATAGTACTAGCAGCATTTTAAATTTAAGTTAACCATTAATTTTAAGGGAACTAAAGTGTTGATTTGTGTATTTGAAATTTATTAAGTACCTCTCAGTTGTTAGATAACATGAAATAATAATATATGTTTTGATATAAACATGCGTTTTCTGTGTTTACGGCAGCTTTATGAATTTATAAAGGAAGCTATTTTAGTTCTACCGGATCTGCGTGTTGTATAGGAAAGCGACAATGACATTTTGTGTGTCGGCACGAGGAAATACCGATCCTAAATATTAAATTTCAATTTGTTTTACTAGTTCATGACTTTATTGACCTTAAACGAGGGCATTCATCAATTTCATTTGATATGCCATTAGATAACTACGTGCTCTTGATTTATGTCGTGAACATAAAATATGCATCCGCCTTCTGCATCATTCCTTGGATGAGTTTTGATTTTTTCCGGAACTTCACTGTTATTTTAAGCGGTCTTTCGAAATTGATCATACACACGTGACTGTTTCAAAGAAGGATGGCCAAATTCAATACTAAGGGAATAGTGAATAATGTTCAAATGACTGTTAGTTCAATTGGGCGATTTTGTTGAAAACAAAAACTGCATCACTCATTACATATATTTTTAAATCGTTTATGAATCGATGCGGTCGATTTTGGAAAAATATAATACATATTCTGTATAATCGGCACCAGTCCATATTAGAGTCGTTCAAAAATCAAACCTTTAATGGCAAACTAAATGAATGGGCTCATTAATTAATAGGTAATTGATATTTTATTACTTTTGAACATCTCACACTATACTTATAAATACAATTTTTTTAAACTAGAACTATTCAATTTGCCTACATTTTATTGCCCTCCCTATACATTGATTTATTTTCGATCAGCGCACAATATCTTGTATAATATTTTATGCACGCCGCACGCACAATGACATTCCAAATTAATTAATTCGAAATCATTGTATGTAAACGTGAATCATGATGGAAATATGTCACGTGGTTTTTATTTGAGAAATACACCACGTAACGGTCGTTGCATCCATGTCGAAGGCCACAGAAAGAGCAATGCGCGGGCGCATCCGATCATGAGCCTCTGGATATTAATATGCGACGTGTCCGATAGAGGTCTCATCTCATTTGCATTAAATAAGTGCTACAAATTGGAACAGCGGCCTTACTATCTAATACCAACCTCACAATTATTAATTATACGCATCTAGATTAAGTACTGAGGTGCAATAATCAATAACTACATGCTCTAACGATGACCTTAGTTGTGTTCGAGGTAATTAAAATGCAGATGAGCTGCACATGACGGCAACGGATGTTTATTTGAACATTTCGGTACTCGAATGTTAGGTATTTTTTAAGCGGGCATTGCATTCTTTGCAGAGCGCTAAACTAGTGCTGCAGTGTGAGATTGTACTAGATTTGGATCACTAACTGCCTTTAAACTGTCAAATTGTAGCACACTAGCTCACTTAGCGCTCTGCAAATTGGATAATGTAATGCTCGTTTTATTAACGATAGTTGTATCGAAGGTAGGGTCAGGTAGCGGTGCGATTGTTACTCCTTGAAAAGTCTGAAATACCGCACTAGGTATCCAAAGTTAGGAGAGTCATATAAACTTATTCTTCGACGTTTAACCCATTTATTTATTTAGCTACGTCTCTTGAGGTCGCGTCCGCCAAAATATTCTATTCAAGAGGAAAACCTATAGCTTAATTAATAGCAGCCAACCTATTAACATAGGTACCTATACTTAAGTATTTCGCCTGACGCTGTTTTTAGGATAAATATAGGCGAGCAATTTTCCTGTTTTCTTTCCTCAATCAGTTTGCGAAGGAAATCTCATACGCTAATTTTTCCTCTAAAATGTAAAGATAATGATGATCGAAGTAAAATTAAAATGATTTAATTACAATAATAACTAGCAACTTCCAAGCTATAGGACGCTAGAGTCACGATTTAGCCCAATCCTCTTTCGCTTCAATCACGTGATAGCCCAAAGGTTGAAACTGTTTCTTATATCAAAATACCGCGAAGCGAAATGCCAGCAGTCGCGCGCCCTGTTGCGAAAAGTAAAGGAAACAACTATGTTGTATTATGTACTCTCACAGAAGATGGGCGTAAAGTGGCTGTGTTTCGTACGATGAGTGAGAGAGCCGGAAGCACAATTCCCCCTTCCCCTCCCTCTGTCCCAATCCCCTTCAAGCAGGTCGGCAACGTGCGAGCAATGCCTTTGGTATTGTGCACGTATTTATAGGGTACGGTAACTGCTTAACATCAGGCGGGCCGTACGGCTGTATGCCACCTCAGTCCCATAAAAAAAACTATGTCCGACTAATGTTATTCTTAGGTATGCCTAAACTATAGAGTCGCATTAGGAATTAGCCGTCGCCGTAGTAGTCCGTTGTGAGCTTGTGAGCTTAAATGCTGAACAATATTCTATTTATACGTATTGGAAAAATAGCCCTTGCCGCCACTACGTATATAAACAAGTTAAACAGCTGCACTGTATGTATGTGGTACCTCTTAAGTAGAGATGATTGCAATAAGTAACAATATTTCAAAACCTTTTCAGACTAATAAATAACAGCAACTTTCAAGGTTAATGTCATTTGAAACTACCATTATTAAGCACAAAAGATAATACTTTCTGTAATATCTATTCAGCCTGTTTCTATTTACAATTCAATAGATGTGTCCATATGGCGCGCATGCCTCACCCGAGCACTCATATTATGACATTACGTCTATGCGTTCCGACGTCAAAAGTGAGTGCTCGCGCGAGGCATGCGCCTGATGAAGACGCCGCCATTAGGTACGTAGGTATATATAGAAGTCATTAGTTGGTGAGATTTTTTATAATGAATTACCGTAACGAATTTAGTTGAAACTGCAGATTTATAGAGCTAAGGATTCTATAACATACAGCTCAATAATTTTTGGTCTACGACAAAAATTAACGAAGATACGACTAATTTCCTAACGAAGTTTCCTGACCGGGCCGCGCCGGCCGCCGCACTCGCTGTGACGTCACGCGGGCTGATACGCGCTCGGCTAGCGCTAGGGTTCGGTTGTCTTGTTCGCGCGCAGCGTATTTTAAGCCTCAAAATGAGTTTACAGGAAAGTTTTCAACAAGCTAAGTCGGATAACCTGCCAAAAGTCGATACTTTTATGGTATTCGACTACTTAAACAATAATTTAAAATACACCAGCGCCGAGACACGTGGTTGGAAACGGAAAAGGTATACTTAGGTACCTTTTCACTTACCTTTTCTGTTATGAATACTATTTATACAAAGAAACCTATTATTTTACCACTAGGTTTTTTTTTTTTTTTTTTTATTTACTTTAGTTTAATCACGTTTAGTGGCTTGTGGTTCGCAATAGAATTGCATGGCAGCATCCGCTATTTGATACGGGTGCCGCCAAATAAAAAGAGGCAAGGAGAGGAATGTTGGTTATAACGGTATATATATATATTTTTTTTTTTTGTTTTTTGTTTTTTTTTTAATTATTTTTTTTTTTTTTTTGTTTTTTTTGTTGTTTTTGTTTTTTTTTTTTTTTTTTGTTTTTTTTTTGTTTTTTTTTTTTTTTTTTATGTTGTTTTTTTTTTTTTTTTTTTTTGTTGTTTTTTTTTGTGGATTTTAATAAAAATAAACTTATTGTTTGTTCCGTTTTATTTCCAATTCACGGTAAATAGGACTTATGTACCGTTGAATGCCTTGAGGCGTTGCACGATGCCACTCCATAATGCGATATATGATTGCAAGGCGCTTTGTTCTTTTATAAGGTCGGATAAGACGTAAGGCGAGACACCTACGCACAAGCAATGATTCTCGTGTGTTGTTCTGAGGAACTCAAATTCGGGACAAGTGGTGAGAAGATGGTCGATAGTTTGCTCACTTGTTCCGTCGCAAGGACAATCGGCGTTCTCGGTTATGTGAAATCGGTGTAAGTAGGCCTTATGATATCCGTGTCCGGTTAGAAGTTGAGTGAGCTCGAAGCTGCGCTTAGTGCGGGAGAAAAGGGCGTCGATGTCACCGAGTGCTGGGAGGAGGCTTTTGGTATGCGCACCTTGTGGTGCACTCATGTAGCGAGAGTTCCATATCTCGCTGTGTGATTTCCTGGTGTGGAGCTTCACGTAGGAGATAGGGAATGACGCGTAGTGGGGCGCACCCTGTGATCGGGCGGCCTCGTTTGCAGCGGCGTCCGCAGCCTCGTTCCCCGCTATTCCTGCGTGAGCCTTAACC
Organism: Drymonia ruficornis; assembly: GCA_947859195.1. Lineage (NCBI taxonomy): Eukaryota > Metazoa > Arthropoda > Insecta > Lepidoptera > Notodontidae > Drymonia > Drymonia ruficornis. The sequence goes on along the minus strand of OX401905.1, from coordinate 5,179,404 downwards.
CAGGCAAGCCTAATATTTGTGGGATGGTTGAAAAGGATGGAATGTATTTGTGTGACAAGTGGATGGGTGTTGCTTCTGCAATGGATGGCTTGGATAGAGGAGAGGGAGTCGGAGTAAATAATAGCGTGTGGGAAGATCTCGGCTACTGCGAAGTTGCAGGCGTGGAGTATAGCAAGAAGTTCTGCTTGGAAAACAGTGCAGGAAGAGTGAAGTTTGAGTTTTTTGATCGTGACAGACGGATGACGATCCGGATTGCAGCAAACGAAGGCAGCTCCAACGGCCCCGTCTTCTTGTTTACTGCCATCCGTAAAAATGGTGATGGTGTCGACGCCAATGAGTGCGTCCACCTCCTCCTGGCTACGGGTAAGTGAGTGGTCTATAGTAGGCCTCAGGGCGGGATGAATAAGTTCGTGAACGGGGGTCTGTTTTTCTAGTGGGATGTCAGAGGGGAGCAGATTAGTAGTGCCAGTTAGTCTGGCTCTCTCCACAGCCGCCACCTCCCTGACCTTGAGGTCAAGGGGTGGCAGCTGTGCGAGTGCCAAAGCAGCGTTAGTCGAAACTGTTCGAAAGCCCTTAATGGCTCTGATGGCGAAACCTCTTTGCAGGCTTAGCAGCGTTTTCCTGACATACTTCTTTTCAGCCACATGGCCCCACACGCCGGCTGCGTAGGTTACAATGGGTTGGATGACCTGAAGGTAAATGGTGCGTATATTCTCCGGATGCGCTCCCCAAGTAGGCCTAGAGAACATACAAAGCCTGTTAAATATGCCATTTGCCTTTTCAACTACATGGCGTATGTGAGATCTGAATAGGAGCTTTTCGTCCAGAATCACCCCAAGCAATTTTATCTCTCTGGAAAATTCAAGGGTCTGACCGCTCATGATGATCCCGGCCGTCTTAGCTTTGCGGGTGAAAGCAATGATTTGGGTTTTGGAGGGGCCAAAAGACAGCTTCACGCCGACGCCCCACTCGACCACTCTCCGTAGGGCCTCGTTGGCTCGGGTTTGCAACACGTCGACATTTGGTGCCTTGACTATAAGTAGAACATCATCTGCGTAGGCCTGAATGTGACACCCGGTTGGCAGTTCGGAGTCAAGCAGCTCATCCAGGATGATGTTCCACAGAATCGGTCCGCATGTGGAGCCTTGAATACAACCCTTTCTCATGCTTTTAGAGGCCCGTTCTCCGGCGTGATCCAAAACTACCTCCCGGTTTACGACGTAACTCTGGACCAGTCCGAAGATATTCCTCGGGCAACCTATGTGGCGCAGTCGGTGAAACAGAGCCGGCCACCATGCATTGTCAAAGGCGGCCTTTATATCTAGTGATACTGCTACCACATGTTGCTTATTTCTTTTTGCCTTTTTTATAACTTCTACTGCGGTGTGTAGAGCCTCGGTGGTGTTGGTTTGCTCTCGGAAGCCAAACTGCTGAAGATTCATTTTGCCGCTTTTAGATGCCAGGTACGTGATCCGCTTAATGAATAGCTTCTCGAGGAGCTTGGCGAAAACTGGAAGAAGACCAATAGGTCTGAAGGATCCAAGTTCGCTGTAATCAGCTTTGCCTGGCTTGGGGAGAATCTTCACATAGGCAACCTTCCATTGATCAGGGAAGTGCTGAAGGGTAAGACACCTGTTCATAATATCTGTTAAAATTTGGGGATAGAGCATAGCAAATTGGTAACAAATATCAGAAGTGAGATGATCTAGCCCGGGGGCCTTAGACGGATTCATGAATCGAAGCGTCTCAAGCACCTCGTCCCTAGCAAATGGAAGGTCGTCTTCTGTGTGGGGAACTGATTGCGTATTTGATCGAAGGGTGTGATGGCGGGGTGTTGTGTCCGGGAGATCATCAGGGTAAAAGTGATCGAGTAAGGCCGTAGCCGTTTCCTTAGCGGAGGTCGTAAAGCGGTTTCCGATCTTAAGGGTCGCAGGGGGGCGGCGGGGAGCCGATCCTTTAAGAAGCCGATTCGTTAGAGACCAGACGTTCTCCTTCGTCTGAAGTTCACAGAAGCTCCTGAAATGCCTAGTCGATTCAGATCTGAGGAGGTCCGCATAGCGAGCCTTCTTGTCGCGCTGATCCTTCAACATTTCTTCAGATGGGGGTCCCTGTCTCGAGGCGGTGTGGACGCGGCGGTGGGCTTCGATCACTAATCGTTTGTGGCGCTCCAGCTCATCCGACCACCATGGAGGACGGATCTTGGCGGTGCCTCTCCCTCCCCGAATTAGCATAGACTCCTGACAGGCCAGCTGGATGATCGAGGTCATTTGCTCTATCGCTGCGTCAAGCTCTGCGGGGCTGAGATTTGGAACGTCAAGGTTGAGTAGGTCAGCAGTAGCCATATGAGTGTGAAGTGCGTCTTTGAACCTTGGCCAGCATGCCTTTTCAGTCTTATAACGAAAGGTAGATGTAGGATCAGTCTGTGTGTTGAAGGAATCTGAGGAATTGATGGAAAATTGTATAGCGTTATGTTGCGAGGAAGGACAAATGTTGGGATTAACGTGCCAATCAGAAATACAATGATAAATGGAAGCAGAGGCTAGGGTTAGGTCAATTATAGAAGAGCGGTAATGTCCGTGGGTGACAGTTTCAAAAGTAGGGAAGTTTCCTTCATTACATACAAATAGGTCATTGCCGTGAATCACATCGGCTATTTCGTGTCCTCTGCTGTTGTTAGAGTTGCTCCCCCAGAGGTGGTGCCACCCGTTTAGATCTCCGCCCACTACTCGGTGGGAACCATCAGTTAATTTGAGAAAAGCATCCAGACGATCAAGGGTATGGTTCTCATCATTGTTGGGTTCAACGTATACAGAAGCAATGAGTAGGTTGCGATTTCCCACGGTGAGCTGTACCACACACATGTTGGGGGAGGAATGCTGAGTAACGCCTAGAATGCGGCCTGTCCCTGGTTTAGCCAGGATGCAGGCTTTTACCCTGTGCCCATTCGAGAACTGAAAAACCGTGAGCCCGTGGTGGGGCTTAAATTCTTTTCCAGAGCCTACGTAAGGCTCCGATATAAGGGCGAGTTGGTAATCACCAGTCATAAAAGATAGAGTAAATTCTTGAGTACAGTTTCTGGATCGGTCTAAATTACACTGAACAATTTTAAGCGTATTAGTCATAACCATAATCGATGCGACTAGTGATTTTATCTTTCATGGCTCGCAGTCTGGGACATTGAAGGGAACTGGCGCGGTGTAGCGTATTAAAGTCGGTGTTAAATTTGTTGTTATGTGAGGCACAGTTGTAGCATTTGGCTGATTGGGGTAAGTTTTTAAGAGAGCAGTTTTCGATTTGATGCTCGCTGGAGCTACAATGAGAGCAGGGAGAGACCACCGCCAAGCATTTAGTCTTGGTGTGACCAAATTGGAGACATTTGTGACACTGTAAGAAAGGGGAGTAATCGCTGACATGGATGCGCTGATGGTCCACACAAACCCTAGTCATTTCAGTCATACGACGATGTAACTTGGGCTCCGCAAGAAACACTGCGTTGTACAGGTTGTCCTTCCTGTTAGAGCGGGTGAATCGCAGACGTAAGCCGTCACAAGCCCCACCGTTGAAGAGAGGGGTAAGTTCAGGATTTTGGCTCTCAATGATGCCTGCGAGGTCGTCTGCAGGGATGTCCCTGGAGACACCCTTAAGGACAAGCATAGGTGTGAGTTTGCGGGCAAGTTCAGCGCTAACTTGACTGTTAGTGTTGCTATTGATACGTCTGAGAGTATCATCCCTGTGAGTGACTTTATCAAATTCGACCCTAAGCTTATTTTTCGAGACCGCCTGAACACGGGATGGGGCAAAACAGGTATCCCTAAACGAGATGCTCTTCCTAAATGCTTGGACAACTTCTTCTCTGGAATTCACCTCGGCTTTAGCTGAGATGATGATGGCGGGCTTGGTCACAGGTGGAGAGGGAGCGGAGATGACAGAAAGACCTCCTTCGGGCCCAGCCGCCACTCGCGCATAAGTGAGATTCGTTGGTGTTGGAGCTGCCGAAGTGAGTATTTCCTTAATGCCAGCAAACTCCTCTTGGACACAGGTTTTGATCTCTTGCTTAATTTCATCCATTGGGAGGGGTGAGACGGGAACAGGCATCGCGGAGAGCTTAGTGATCTCCCCGCGGATTGTATTTTCCACGCTAAGTTTAAGTTCACTGAGTTGTCCGTACGTGTCCTGAGTAGCTGTTAGATCCCTTGCGATTGTACTGATTTCATAGGCCATGTTGATGGCCTTGTCCCTATTTTCAGCAGTGACGCTTTTTGTCGCTTTGAGAACCCTGGTGATGTTTAGAGCTAGACGCTGAATCTCCCCATAACAGTCAGAGTGTGGTCTAGTGGACAAGGGGTCCGCTGGTGGCATCGGGGGAAGAGTTGAAGATGCTATGTTTTGGCTAGCTGTTGCATCTTGAACGGTGCTAGGGAGTTCAACGTCTGACTGCTGAGAGACGGGATTCAGTCCCGATGCTCCCCTGACAGGGGAGCGTCCGCAAATTGGCATGTCAACTCTGTTATCAAATATGTAGGTATACCTAAAAGTACCTAGATTAGATAGGTACCTCAAAAATTAGTACATACATGCGATAGCATGTTGTAATGTATCAGGTAAGTAGGTACTGAGCTATTGGACTTTGAAATTTCAGAAACTAAAATTTGACCGACGACGACGACAAAAGAGGTAAGTTAGTTAAACAAAAGCGATTTTAATTTTAATGTCTGGTCTTACCACTAGGTTAAGCATGGAAAGGTTCGGTGTACCTACCCAAAGTACTATAAGATATATAAGATACCTAGGAAGGTAGGTAGTATCCTGTCATAAGTAGGTAGATTAGGTGTTTATCCTATTGAGTACTATTTTTATTCCTGTTTATTTTTGACGACCGCTTGGCGCTGTAGTTTGAGCGTTGGCCGCTTGGCTCACTGCATCGGGTGGTTGTGGGTTCGATTCCCGCCAGAGGCAAAAATCGGAAATGGCCTTTTCGTAATCTACTCTGGTCTGGTTGTCACTGAGATCGCCCCCAGTCCATTGTATGGTAGCCAAGTATCAGCGGTGCTTAGGGGGCGTCCATAAATTACGTGAGGCATTTAGAGGGGGGGGGGGGGGGGGGTCGAGCCAAAACTCACCAAATCTCACGTGGGGGAGAGGAGGGGTCTCTGCAAATCTCACGTAATTTTTTCTCCGCAAAAATTAGGGTGCGTTTCCATTGAAGCGGAGCTGGGCGGAGCGGACCGTGAACTGGCCAATCACAGTGCTCGAAATCTCCACTCCGCATCAGTGGAAACAGTGTAAGCGGAGCGGAGCGGAGTTGAGTGGACTTTCGAATAAAACAAATGAACACGCGGCCCCGAGCCGGACAGAACGGAGTCGAGCAGGCTGTGGTGCCGAGTGGTGGGCACGAAGCGGAGCGGACCGGAGCTGAGTGGAGCGGAGCTGAGTGGAGCTGAGCGGATCTGACCGAAGCTGAGCGGAGCTGAGCGAAGCTGAGCGAAGCTGAGCGGAGCTGAGCGGAACTGAGCGGATCTAACCGAAGCTGAGCGGAGCTGAGCTGAGCGGACTTTCGAATACAGTATATGAACACGCGGCGGATAGCTTCCGAATTTTCATCTTCTAGTAGAGAAAGATGTAAAAGCGCTGTTCTTTTCTTAACCGATAACATGACGTATGATCACTCGATGAGATTGAATTTGATTCAAATTTGACTGATCGGAACACGGCTCAATGCAGCTCAGCTTGACTCCGCCCCGCTCCGCTCCGCCCCGCTCCACTCCACCCCGCTCCGCTCCGCCCCGCTCTGCTCCACCCAGTTCCGCTTAAATGGAAAAAGTTGCCACTTTTCACTGCTCTTCTCCGCCCCGCTCCGCTTCAATGGAAACGCACCCTTAAACTGCGAGAAAACTGGGTTAAATTAAGTTAAACATGTTTCTCCACTAGAATATGGCTTTTGAAAAATCTCACGTGAGATTAGAGGGGGAGGGAGGGGGTCGAGCAAAATCTCACAACATCTTACTAAGGGGGATGGGGGAGGCAAAAATTCACCTCACGTAATTTATGGACGCCCCCTTAGTTTGGGACCATACAGATGGCGTGTAAGTCTGGCGATATTTATTATTATTATTTATTATTCCTTTATAATCTATTATTAACATAATATTATATTACCCATCACCCTACCTAAGGATTCACTATCACTACATAGGTACCTAGTATAAAACAAAGTCGCTTCCCGCTTTCTGGCTGTCTGTCTCTATGTATGCTTAGATCTTTAAAACTACGCAGCGGATTTTGATGCGGTTTTTTTTAATAGATAGTGATTCAAGAGGAAGGTTTATTATGTATAATACATGCTTAATATAGTAGAGAAACACTGATAATTTTAGAGGTTTCTAATGTGATGTCGTAAATAAATATATTTTTTTGCCCTTACATTGCAAACGCTGGCTGAATCCTACGAGATAGATCAAAATAATGTACTACAGTATTGTACACCATAAAAAGGTATACAAAAAGTCCGCGATGGTATTTATGTCTATCTCTTAGGGATAACCCACAATAACCATTTTTTTCCTTTACTTTTTACGAGAAATAATGGCTTATTTACGAAGCGATTTTAAGCAATACAGCATTAATCCTTAACCAATTAAGTACCTTAAATACATTGTGCATTTAATATAGATCAATATGGCCCTTTACAGCATGTAATTAAAATGAATAACACCTAAAATAGTGAATGGCGGCGCAAGCGGGAAACCGGGCACAGCGCGAAATCAACGAGGCGCGCCCGGTGACGTCACGCGCGCTGGCCGCACTTACCGCCCGTCGATAAATTTTGGATACATAAAATGTGTTAGGAAATCGCAACCGATGGACCGATTTCGATGATTTAAAAACTATATTGATAAGAAAGCTTAGTTTTAACTGTTAGTGTTGGTTATGAGTTGATTTGTTGACCTATTACTGATCCTCATTGAAGTCTACGTGACGTGTCAATTTATCACTAAGTTTATTGAACTTTAAAAAAAAACCTAATCACAGACAAATTTAACTTTTTGGTTGCCGAGTTAATATTATTAAATTTATTTTATTTTAAGTTATGGCGTAATATACCTCTAGGTAGTTACTTAGTTTGCCGTCACGTAATGAAGAAAGTATCTATACTTGAGTAGGTACCTACCTATTGCACTATATATTGTTTTTAGTTTAAAATGATGAAGTTATTAACCGTAGTTACAGGCAGGTCAGGAAATAGTTGTTCCGTTTAAAATCTACTATTTAGTAGATTTTAAACGGTGCTTATTTAAGCACCTACTATCTGCTTACAAAAATAAGATAAAATGATGTGACATGCACCACTTTGCGGCAAGAGAAGATCATGACCCTTGTCCTGCAATAAGCGAATATTTATCTCGAGTGGATGCAAATTATAGAAAAATAACGTTATAAAAGACCTCAGAGTGTCTAATTGTCAATCCACGAAGCAACTGTTTTGGAACGCGGTAATAGCAGCGACGACCTTAGCCCCCTTGTTTGTGCTCGGATGACTTCAAGTGCAGCATTCTGCTACATTTTGAACATTATCTTTATGTCAGGGGTGCGTTAATCGCTAGCACGATGTTAGCGGTTTCAGTAGAGGTCACCTGTAGTGTCTAAATAAGGCATTATTGCCTTCAACTTTGTGTCAAATGCTTATAATTTGTATGTTTAGATACCACTACGATTCCAATGTGATAATAAATAGCTGAAAATATATGTTAACAAGAGGTAATAAGACAATAGCATGAGATGATTGATCATTCAGAAAACTGGAGATTAACTTACCTTTATGTTGACAATGCATTCTTCAGGGTTAACACGTGCTTAGTATCCTACGTATTAGTTTAAACGCAGGGTTAATTGTGTGTGTCAAGCAAGTTCAAAAAACTCTCTTCTAACATAGAATTTAAATGATCGGTAACAATCATATAGCTTTGAGATTATACAAAGTTTCATAGGTAGGTAGGGGTTGGTATTGTTCGAGTCTCATTGCCTATATAATTGCTAGTTAGTCAATAGGCCCTGTTTCATTATTCAAATATTGATGGCATCGCGATGTGAAGGTTAGAGTTATTGTCAAGCTTTATAAATCCGGTTGAAACCTGTAATTATGGTTCTAATTCTTAGGTAATACTTACGACAATGGACTTTGTAAGTCTATAATAACCGACTTGGTCAACTTCTTCCAGACTAATACCACCTAATACACTAACCAATGATCAACTGATGGTATACAAAACTTGATGAAACTACAAGTTATCGTAGATATGAACAATAAAACCAACTGCGCAATCACTGATTGGTTAACCATCGGAGATTAACCAACGCTTGGTAAGGCTAGTCAGAGATGGGTGACCATTTAGTGGTACCTATTTAGAACTGAGCGGCACCGTGTTTCGGAGGGTACGTAAAAAGGTTCTTACCTAGGCAGCAGTCGTTAAAGCCATGTCAGGCGGCCTTTAAACAACTCTGACACCATATACCTAGCTAAGCTACGTATGAAGGAGAATAGACCAGAGCAATCGTGTTACTCTGCCAGTAACAACCAGACCAAATTTGCCCCTATAGAAATCGAACCCATAATCACCCAGTGAGTCGAGGCGAGCAGCCCAACTCGGAAAACCCCTAGGCCCTAGACCAGGGTTTCTCAAACTTTCGGCTCCACGAACCCCTGCTAAAGTTTCCAGGTGATAGCGAACCCCTTAACTAACTAATTAAATCCCCCCTCCCCCTCAAAGAAAATAATAAAATTGACTGTTGAATAAAATAAGGTTTTTATATTTCAATAAAAGGTTACAAATGCCAAAAGAAATACATATCTTTTTAATATTAATGTGATGGATGTGCTTATTTCTTGTAGCAACTGGAGTCAATTTTAGGAGTAATTTTGGACAATTTTAACCTTAATTCTGACTCTGTATCAAGACGATTTCTGTATTTAGTTTTTATCATGCATGACCAGGTGTGAAAACCCAATCTTACCTACATAAGTATGTTGTAGCAAAGGGTAAAAGGAAATTCACCGCTTTGCGTGAGAGTTCTGGATATTCTTCCTGTCTAGCTGCCCAAAAATCTTTGTGCTCTCGTTCATGACCGCAAATGGGTTACGAATCCAGCCGTCTTTAGCATTATCAATATCCGGAAAATGCCTTTTCAGTTCGTCGGAGAGCTGAAAAAGATGAAGCCACCATTACGTAAATCTTGTCGCGAACCCCCTGCCGTCGAATGGCGAATATAGGGGTTATCGGGGTTCGCGTACCCCACTTTGAAAAACCTTGCCCTAGCTAGACCAATCGAAATGTGCGTGCGTGCGTAGGTACCTGCCTATATGTTCCCCTTTATTTTCTTCGGTGATCGTGGCTCTTTATTATTCTGTCGTCGAATTGAACATGACTTATTGTTTTGCGTATTCGCAGTGCATTATCCCGACATCAGACAATGGTATTCCCACGAGGAGTTATTTTTACATGCCTATAAACAATAGATGCGTTTGGCAATTGTTTGGAGTAAATAACTACTAGATGTTGATCGTTTAATTGCTTAAATTTAATTTTCATTGTAAACAATTAAAGTGTGTAACCACTACCATTATGTTTTTGTGAACCGTTATATTTTCACACATGTTTCACAACGGCCGTGGAGTTATGTAGGTATTTTGTATCCATCTAGCTAGGTACCTTCTTAGGGCCAAGTGTACCAACACAGTAAGTATAACGGACCGTTTGAGCAGTAACCGATTGTTCGGTAGAGTAACAGTCGTTTACTGCTTTAACTGTCTGTAAATATGTTGGTGAACTTCGGCCTCCTTCAAGAAGGAAAGAACTAAATGCACAGCTCGGGTTGGTAGGTAGGTAGCATATATGTCGCAGGGAAATAAGGAAACCAGGGATTTCACGAAATCCCTAGGGATACCGTGAAATTATGGAAGATGTCGAATATTCTTGTTTATTACGTGTTCTTACTAAAAATGTTTAGTGATATGTCGTTTCAATAAACTAAATCTAATAGAACAATGTCAAAAAAGCGGAGACTAGAAAATAATATACGAGCCATGCATTTGTCTCGTTCTCACTCGTACTGTCTCGGGGCAGCCCGAGCAAGTCGACGACGGAGTCCCGCTGCGTTCAGGGTTACCAGTAACCTAACAAATGCGTGGATTTGGGATAAAGATTTAGCAACACGTATAAAAATAATGTGATGGCTCCAAAAGGTTTGTATCCAGGGCCGTAAAATAAAAAAATATACATTAAATTAAATATGTCAGTCAGTTATGTCAATATCATTGTCAATGTCATACATTTTTCTTAGATGTCAATTTGAAAGGAAGAGCGGCGCGTGTAATTTTAATTCAAACAAAAATTGTTTCAGCTGTTTGAAAATTAATTTGCATAGAATTATAACAGAAATTCTATGTTGTATATCACAGTGGTGCTATTTGTGATTAGTATACATTTTTACAAAGTTTAAATACTATAAAACAATGTCGCAACGAACTCTAACCTTCGTCACGGGCAATGCCAAAAAACTAGAAGAGCTCAGGGCCATCCTCGGTAATAGCTTTCCATTAGACATAATTAGCCACAAGCTGGACTTGCCAGAACTTCAAGGGGAAATAGACGAGGTATCAATAAAGAAGTGCCAGGAAGCTGCACGACGTTTAAAGACGCCTGTCCTTGTTGAAGATACGTCACTATGCTTTACCGCTCTCAAAGGCCTTCCTGGTCCCTACATTAAGTGGTTTCTAGAAAAATTGGAACCAGAAGGCTTGACAAAGCTGCTGGCTGGGTGGGAGGACAAATCTGCTCAAGCAGTGTGCACATTTGCATATTGTACTGGAAACTGTGATGATCTGGACGTTATATTATTTCAAGGAGTAACAGAAGGAACTATCGTCCCACCGAGAGGCACAAGAGACTTTGGATGGGACTGTGTTTTTCAACCCAATGGTTACACTGAAACTTATGCAGAATTATCGAAGTTGGAAAAGAATAAAATATCTCACAGATATAAAGCTCTAGAGAAATTTACATCCTATTTCACTAAAAAAGGCACAAATTGATGATGTTGACATTGTGTATTATACATGCCTATTAATGGGGCGTTCCATTCACTGCTAATTTTCTTATTTTCATTCACAAATCTCGTTCCACTCGCACCAACTTGTACTGAAAGTGATCATTATTATCGTTTATAACAGTTTTTGTGGACGAAAATAACAAAAATTATGGTGAATGGAACGCAGCATAAGTGTGGAGTATTAGACATAACTTAGTTATTTTTTAAATTAATTATTGTGTTTTCTGTTCATGTTATGGAGGTATGTAGAATGCCCATCTTGAAGGCTGTGAAGCAAGATTTTACTTAGTCACCAGTATAGTACAAATTCTTAGCACATTGGTTATTAAAGTAGTAACAAACAGGCTTCACTGCCATTCAAGATGTTCGTTGAAATGCATTCTCTTTGCTTGTTAGTACCTTAATAGTTCCTGTAGATAATTATTATGTTACTAATTATAATGTTAATTTATGTACTTGCAGTATAACTGATTTTCGTAATAATTAGAATAAACTATTCTCATTATTTAACTTGATATTTTTGTGATTTGTTCCAACATGGATTAAGCGGGGATAGTTCATATAAAACGGATAGTTACGTATTTAATATGTTTTTTTTTCCCTAATGGCCTCTGTTATAGGCCGGCAGACGGGACTGACCACCCTTTCAGTCCATAAAATAAGATTTTCTGTCAGTTGTTGATTTGTTCATTTTTATTCTCACTGTTCTCTCCCAATGATAATATAATACTATTGCTGTTCATGTTGGCCAATTAACTCTGCATAGCCGCCCAATCTATACTTCTATACTAATATTATAAAGAGAAAAGATTTGGATTTTTGTATTTGTGTATGTAATGAATAAACTCAAAAACTACTGGACCGATTTCAAAAATTCTTTCACCATTAGAAAGCTACATTATCCATGAGTAGACTATAAATATTACTAGAAAAAAATAGGGATCCCTACTAAAACTTCAATAATGTAACCCAAGATGTGAAAAAATTTGCCATAAAATGTGTTTCATCGCATGCGCTACGGAAACTATTGATGATAGATCAAAAAAATGTTCTACAATATTAAAGAACATATCAATATCTACAAAAAACTTCGGGATACCATATGTCCAACTATTGTAGTTACGTTACTATAACTACTTTTTTACATTTTAAAAGTTGATAGAAATGCCGACCAAAATCAGACCATGTTATCCATACCTTAGTATTAATTCTTATCCAACTAAATCATTTCATATTTGAGACTATTTTAATACCTGTAGATTACTTTTTGAATTATTTAAATCGGACATTCCATTCAAAAGATATAACGAATTTAAAAAATAGTGGGTAAGTTCGTTCCTTCCACTCGACACCACCAAAACGACACCATCGGTGGTGTCGTTTGGAATCTCTAGTCCATACGACACCACCCTAGTGATGTCCAGAAACGCATGTTTTTGACAAACAGCTCCCAGTTCATTAAAATAAATAAATAAATATCAGACAACATCACATACATTGATCCGACCCCAAAGTTATTATTACAAGTTATCTATAGTTAAACGATAATTAATAAAACAGAGTTTATGAAATAAATATAAACTAAACTAACAGATAAATGTAAACTTTATCAAATGACATACCTCATTAATGTAACTGCTTGAACTTAATTGGAGTTTTCATATCAACAACTTTGTATGTAGGTAACCTCACTAATAGTCGGTGGTGTCGTATGGACTAGAGATTCCATACGACACCACCGGTGGTGTCGTTTTTGGTGGTGTCGAGTGGAAGGAATGGGTAAGTTTGTATGTCGGTACCGATTCCGGGCTCGACCGATTTTGAAGGGACTTTTACTGGCAAGTACGATACGGGATGGGGGATCCGGACTGCGGGATCCGAGATCCGCGATTCGGGATCTGGGATACGGGATCCGAGATCCGCGATTCGGGATCTGGGATACGGGATCCGGAATATCCCGGATACGGGATACGAGATCCGGGATATCCGGGATACGGGATCCAGTTAAATACGTGAAACGGGATCCAAGATACGGGGTCCGGGATCCGGGATCAGAGATCCGATTTTATTGAATTTAAATTCTACGCGGACGAAGTCGCGGGGAAAAGCTAGTATACTATAAGATGGAGGAACAATTACTGGTCAAACTAAAGTTATGGTTAGTTTTTTATTTGTGTTTGGGATAACAAACAGCTTATATGTAGAGAAAAAAATATAATACAAAAATATCGCCAGACTAACACACCAACTATGGGAAAATTACGAAAAGGCCGATTCCGAAATTTGCCTGTGGCGGGATTCGAACCCGCAACCACCGCAGTGAGGCGAGCGGTCTACTTTCGGACCACTGCGCCTACCGGTCGTCGTCACTGTGCCAAGATCTATCTATGTACCTATATGTAATTAATAAGCCTACAGTTACATTTGTCTATTTCTATGTAATACAGAGATATACTGTAATAATTCTAAGAATCCTGGGAAAATTAGTACCTATATATTCTGTTCTATTGGAGTTTCTGAGTGATGAATAGGTATTCAGGCAAAAATCATCACTTTCGACCGATTTCGGTTTTATTCATGTTTTTTTTTTTAAATTTAGACATGGACAACCCCGGATAAAATAGAAATGGAAATGAGTAAGAACACAATCGCGAGTTATATTGACCCGGAGATCCGTAAGCTCGATAGGTACTATAAAAACGATGATTAGACACTACCTGCAGCGCGAGGACCGCGTCGAATTCACGTTACTATTAAACAATCGCGTGATCTATGCGTGAATTTGTTAGCTTCTGCATTCTAACTTAATTATTGAATAAACATAGAATTAATCACGCACTCCCGTGCTCAATATTATGTTGAATGTATGATAAATGGGTTGTTAATGAATATGCACATTCATTACAAACTTGTAAGTATGTAGAGATAATTAGTAATGCAGTTATTTTATCGTAGCCTATTATAACCTTCGATTCTCGAAGTAGGACCTATTTAGGTGCTTAGATAATCAAGAGAAGAGCTTTCCTAGATACGGGAGGTCTCGGGTTCGAGTTCGGTACCAACCTACTACGCCTACAGTGACCGTCATCCATAAGTATAGACTATTTATCAGGTGATGAGGTGACCTGTCTGCTTCTTTGTCTCCCTTTCATTATAAAAATGACGTCAAACCGGATAGAGAACGCCTGAACGATGCTTATGAATACGAACTTACATTTTATAAATTCTCAGTAAACTAATAAAGTGATATTTATAAAAGCCTCGTGATATTTCGAAAACGCTGTAAACACTCCTTTAAAATGCAATAAAAGTAATTTGGACGAAAATAATAGCAAGTGTAACTGTGCAAAGATTTCAGTTAGTGCGAACTACCGTGAACTTGCAAACAATCTCTTCCTCGAGATCAAAAGGTTGAAACGAGTTTTGGATGAGAACAGCGAACTTTTCGTGACGACGATAATCGGACTAGATATGTACCTAGCTGGGTACCTATTTATAGAAATAGTGGGACGCATCCTGTTACATGAAGATATGTTAAATAAACACCACGGAAATGAATGAGCAAAAAAATATTACCCACTTACCTCACCTCTATTGTTGCGTTCCATTCACCGTAAATTTTGTTATTTTCGTCCACAAAAAGTGTTAAAAACGATAATAATGATCACTTTCAGTACAAGTTGGTGCGAGTGGAACGTGATTTGTGGACAAAAATAACGAAAATAACAAAATTAACAGTGAATGGAACGCACCTTATATAGAAGTGGGTGCTTAAACGAAAAGCCGTTTGAAAAGTTCGCTTTTTTAAGTAAGCGCCTAAGCGCGCTTACAAATTTAAGCGTGTTGCTTTTAAGCAATGACGGCAAGAAAGAGAAAGAAATTCCAAAAAAATACAAAAAGTAACCTTATTTGTATGACAACACAGTTCAAATCAATATTTAAATAAATTTAACCTTATTTCTCCACCCATAAAAAGCAATAATTTATAATACATTATATTAGATTAAAAACCATATTTCCATGCACATAAGACTCACTATCAATTTTTCAGCGCGTAAGTTTTTGGCTTTTTGCTTGAACTTATGTTTAGTAAGCATTTTGCTTTTGTTGTCCGTTTATTGACGGACGAATTATTGTTTAATTAAAAAAAGCAAAAAAGCAGAAAAGCAGAAAAGCACTTTTACAACGACTTTTAAAAACAAGCACAAGCGTAACAACGTGCTTTTAATATAAAGCCGTTTATCACATCTTTACCTCTATAGGTGCGTATTGCGTTTCCATCCCGATCTAATAGAATAGATAAAAACTGAATCAAATTGGTTCAGTAGTACCTGTTTATCAGATTTACCGTTATAAAGAAGACGCTTTCCGGGTACCTAGGTGCTTTTTGGCATACAAGATTGTCTAGTTACAACGTACAACTCAACAATTTTGTAGAGTGATAATGATGAGTAATAAATTAGGTAAGTACCAACTAATTAGATATAACCAAAGTTATGACCAGTTCCTAAACATTTTGGGACAAGCCATCACAGGCACTCGCAGGTAGATATAGGCATTCTGTGGTAGGTAGAACATTCTGAAAATCTTTGGAACATACAATCATATAATAAATGAATTATTATTATATAAGTACCGTAAGTGGGATTATCGTAACTCCTTTGGCCTTTCATTATACAGCGCAGTTGCATGTAATATGAGAAAGATTCTCATATTCAATTTCGATAATGAATTAATTAAAGATAATTTAATATTTATTCACATACTTCCATACTTTTGTTACTCTTGCGCTGCGTGTATTCGTCGTAATGTTGGCCAAGTGCAGTGAGTCATAGGAGGTACCTATCGTCCACTGTGTATTGTTTTGAAAACTAAAGTTTGGACATCTGGCTTTGTCTCTGTGTATTCCTACTAGCTAAACGTTACCAACGATTTTCTTATCAATATGCATTCAGCATGAACCAAAGTATTGAACCTTAATCTAACTTCCTTGGCATTTAGTCATCGGCGATTCTGAACGTTTTGTATTTCTAATAATAGAAAATATAAAGTAGGTCTGTGGGGCTAGTAAACACGCCAAGACAAGACTTTTGCCACGAATTATGTCGCACCGAGTCGCTCTCTCTCTCTTACGAGAGAATAAGACAAAATCGATTAATCTCGCGTTTTGTCTTGTCACAGCCGGCTCAGCTACCGGTGCTGGAGTTAGATGGTGTAGATACTTAGGTATGCCACGTAGCAGTTCCGGATCTAGAGGGAGCGGGGTTATTATTGCCCTGGGCGGTGTAGACTGGGGGTGGCCAGCCACCAGCCAGCTTGTAGGTATATACTACGTTGTATGACGACAATACTCCAACAAACGTTTATGACATTGCTTTATATTAGGTATTATTTGTAATTTTAGTTTTATTTTAAGCATGCCTCAAAATTTGTATGCCTTTGGCAAAACATAGTGAGTCTGTAACTTACTTTCAAGAACATGATTATTGTACCTACTTATGTTTAAACAAATAAACTTTCTGATTCTGATTCTACTGTGCTGAAAGCTCAGCACTCAGTAGGTACAATACAAAGAACCCGTGTAGGTACGTGTGTACCTACCGAAAGGCGTCAAATATAATTTACCTAATTGTTTTTTTTTGTCCAGAGGACGGAAAATTTGAATTCTGCATCGCCCATTTAATAATAATAATATAATAATAATATCCTGGGACATTTTTGTACACACGGTTACCTGATCCCAAACTAAGCAGAGCTTGTACTATGGAAACCAGATAACTGATATTACTACATATACTACTTTTTTATTTGTAAATACATACTTGATATACATATACACCCAGACTCCGGACATACAGACATGTTCATGCACACAAATGCCTGTCCCGGGTAGGAATCGAACCTACGACCTGCAGCGTGAAAGGCGCCTCCGCGCCAAACACGCTAACGGGCCCGTCAAATTTAAAAAATGTAGATCCGGCGCTGCTACTGGGTTTCGCTTCAACCACATTGATACGCCTTCAGTATTTTCTTTTTCAACTTCCATCGGTAAAAACGATGAGGTTGACTTTTCTATGTAGATATTAGTAAGAAACACAAGGAATTCCTAATTTATCGTGTAGAAAAACATCTAGATCTACCTATGGTTCACAGTACAGCTGCTATGAACCGAAACCACAGAATAGATAAGGCGTACCGAAACGAAAGCTGACGGTTTTTTACTCGTGGCTTTTCCGATAGTTCTCACCGAACATCTGATGAAATAACGACTTACTGCGTTATTACCCTGACAAGCTGAACTTAATTCCATGCGGAATGAACCTTATAAACATACCCACTATGTATCTACTTATGTTATACCTACCTAATTATAATTTTATATGTGTAGGCGGCCGCCAATTTAAAAGTAATAGGTAGGTACAATTAAGTAGGCATTATGGAACCTGCACTTATTAAAAAAATCGTGATGCATACATTAAAACATCAATTTCCGAGTGCGGAGTAATCGCAAGATACCAAATAAACAACGGTTCAACCTTTGATTAAGGGTTCCAAAATTTTTATAGGTACCTTTTGACGATAATTTTGCGAATCGATTTAAAGGGTAGAAATATTATCGGATCATATGACTAACAGTCTCATCAATCAGGCAAACCATGATGCACTTGATGAAACTGTTAACAGTACCTAGGGTGTAGGTATTAATGTAGCTAGAAGAAATTAGGTAGTGGTTTTAAGTCTTCACTGGAACCAATAAAGCACCGAATGCCAAAGCCACCGCCATTTACCATGTCGTACCTATAGCCCACATATTTTATAGTTTCGGTTGGTACCTATAATTAAATATATAGTTAATGTCGTGGGAGCCACAGAATAGGTGCATAATGTGGAGCCACAAATATAATAATTCCGACTGTATTGTTAAATAAATGTCAATAAGCTAGCGCCCACCCACGCCTAATGTTTATATTTTACATTAGGAAATTGTAGGTATATTTGGAGAGCTACTCGAATCATCTCCGCAGGTCCAATAAATGTGTTGAAATGCCGGCACTCCGAAAGAAGTGACTTTTGTGGAGAAAAGCGTTAAGCAGATAAAGAAGAAGATTGATAAGTTAAGTGTGAGGTCACCTCTGCCTGGTCAGTCATGTGCTCGGACGTGTCTGGCGCGCCGAGGTCCCCCCATGCGCTCGCGCACGCGGCGCGGCGGCGCGGGCGCATCCCCGCTACGCCGACTATAAAAGACATCGCCCAAACCTGCCGCGCGCTATTACAACAGTGCCTCTGTGATTTTTCCCGCCGTCATATTTATTTTAATCATCAAATAAAGGTAAGTGAACTTAAATAATTAGGGATAAGGAGGAATGAGTCGGGATACCAGATCTAGTTTAGGGATGAATAGAAAAGGCTTTGGTAAAAAAGTTATTTAGTAAAAATATATATTTTATGATTAATTTTCAAAAAATTCAAATTGTGAAAAAATACTTCGAAAAAACAAAAATTGTATTAGCTAACGGTCGCGTCTCCAAGCAGTTTGTTGACAAACGATGTTGCTCATTAAATAGATGCTACGATTGTTTTCGGAGACACAAATTGTGAAGTCAGCCGGTGTTTGCGTACGTTTTGTACGCAGTCTGCGGCATTATCGGCGATGTGCTCCGTATGTGTGTCAAGCCACAGTTGCAAAACCCGCTGGTGCTGAGATTATGACTGAGAGCCCTTTTCTACGAGGTTTCATCACGACGGTTTTAACCGATGGCCAATAACTCACAGAATTCATTGTTCAGAACGCCTGCCTGCAACAAAGTTGCTCGCCTCAAGCAAAGTGTAATCGCAATTTACAAATAACTTAACCGCAGCTTCGACCGAGAGCTACAAGAATATTCATTTAGAATTTAGATCATAATTTATGAATGCCTAATACAAGAATAGTGTTTCAAAATACAAAACAACGAAGGTCGACGGGACTGAAAGATGTGGACTTTCAAATAAATTATGTGACACAAAAATATGTGAGTTAAGTAATATTCGGTCGGTGTCAATAGAACCAGTTCTTGATTTGTGTAGTATTAACATTAAGTACCTACTGATAAACGATCGCCACTCGGCGCTGTCTGCGCAACACCACTCGTGAATGTGAAATGTTTTCAGTTCCCTCGGAATTGTAAGTAGGTAGGCACTATACCTATTCGTAATAAATCTTTACTTGAAATAAATAGCATTTACATGCTGACATGTGAGAAATTGAAAAAGTGCTTCAAATTACCTATAGAGGTAAATTGGTACAACCTACCTCGAAAAGTTTTCGAAAAGTTTTCGAGTTTTCGGTAACTTACAAGTACAATAAAAAGCAGCTACATACAATTAATTCAAAGTATATATACCTAGTTAAAAAAAACATCGCACCTGATAAAGTTAATGCTTGCCCCATAAACATTCTAGTTCAGCTATTTATATCCATAATATATATTATGTACATCTTGGAAACCTGCCTCTCAAATTTCCTAGTTTGACATTTTAGATGGTATTTGGATCAATAAAATCTTTTTACTATGTTAAATATTACAAGTTGAATATATTTAAAGAACTAATTCAGGTTTGTTGAATATAATATTAATAATAAATTTTATTTTTTTTACACGTCTTTGTCCACGTAACATGATAGTCGCTCCGGCGCGGCGCGGCCGGTCAAACCGTATCTCGATTACATCGCGATTATGAAAATCCACTGACTGCCAAATCTGAGATAACCCGATTATGGAGACGTACATGAGCTCGTTCTTATTGCACCTAATTACTATTAAAAAACTAGGTACCTCATAATAAAAATAAGCCCTTTATCATTCAATACCTAATCGTTACATGACTTCAAAATACCTTTAAATTAATAGAAAATCAATATGATTTTGATATCGACGTAGCTACTTAGGTATACTTTGTAGCTACTTAACGACTGAAACAAAAGCAACTGAAAAGGGAGACTGCTATTAAATATTCAACCCTGTGATCACTTAATTTAAATCACAAATGATATAATGAGAAATACGCGTTAGTTAAGAACAATGCTGCATATCCCGAGGTTATCTACGAACCTATTTCCGCGGAAAAACGACTTAGCTTACGATTAGGTACACAATGTAAATAAGATGCACCATTGTGTAATATTATTTGTTCAGTTTACAATTAAATTATTAATTAAGATTAAAGAAGAACCAGAACCTTAAATTATAGTATTATTAACTTTGCCGTCTTCTCACCAATAATTTTTAATTCTGAATACCTCTTTGGTCAAGTGATTCCGAGTCGTGAAATAGTGACATGCTGTTTTTCTGACGACTGTTTATAACGACCACGTTGAGTTTAACTAAAGTTGGTTAAGTCCCTAAACTATACTTAGTGTGAGAGAAGAAAACTGGCTTTAGATACTTCGTAGGTTTGAAATGCATTGCAGTTCAAATATATAGACAGAATGTAGATAATGCTAGGGAGCAATTCAATTTAGACTCTGCATTAATTGATTCTGTTACCGTATCCTCTTGCCATATTTTTGCGAAGTGAGCAGATTATAAATCTGTAACTTTAGTAACGTTACCTCGTCTCGTCTCGTCTCGTCTTTGTCAAAATTAATATTTTGTAACCTTCTTACTTTCTTTACGTACTTTGAACATACGCAATAATTTACAATATTGCTATAACTACTTATTAAACTTAATAACTTCACATGACTGCGACATTTTTCTTGCTATTGGTTTACCATGTGTAGGATTTAATACACTCTGACATGACGTAATATCGAAAAAATATAATAGGGACTGAGGACCACAAATAAAAGCAAATGTAGCAGCCTAAATACAAATTTTCATGTCGCTAACTCAGAAATATTGCGACCCTCAAACAAACGTTCACCCCCTATTTTACACCCTCTGCGGTGGAATATTCCAAAATCCTACCTATGCTCTTCTTAATCGCTGTAAAAGGTCTGGACTCACAGAGAAAATACGAAGAAAGAGGTGTCCTTATAAGATTTCCCTATGAAACGACGATTGACAATTTGAGCGGGTGAAGGGGTGTAGATAACGCCATTTCAAACAACCGGTCAATAGCAAAACTATTCGCTTCGTTCTATGGCGATGTTAGTACGTACTTAAACCACGCCTACTGTGATGACGTCAGGGGGTTAGTTGAACCACGCGGCCGAGTTGCTTAGACCCAGTCCTCTTCGTATTTGGTTCGTGTATCTACTACTAAAACTATTAAACCTGGCTATTAAAATTTCATGTTTCTAATACCAGCGATTTGGGCTCTTGACCGACGGACAGATCTATAGACAGCCAGACAGACGGACAACAAAGTCATCCTATTAGGGTTCCGTTTTTGCTTTTTGACTGTAAAAACAAAAAGTTCTAAACAGATCAATTCAGATCATCAAGTAGAACCTACGGAAAATGAAATCCATTTTAGAAATATTGACTTGCCTTATAGAAAACGTTGTTGTTTTGCTATTGTCCCGTAGAAACTTTTTGTCTTCAAACAAAACAAATATTACTCTGTTTACTTATAACCTACTTTCTTTAGTTACGTTAGATAACGAGTGCGTTTAACGCAACTAAGTAAAAACTAAGCACAATGGTAGACTGATAGTTTTCAGTACGGACCCGTTCAGAAAATTATGTGTTACAAATTGGCGAATGGTGTGACGGACATGAGCTAACGATTATCGTGACTCTGTGACCTGTTTTTTTGCCGTAATTTAAACCGCTCTTTAGTTGTGATGAACAAATGCGATTAGGTAACTCTATTTGATAACTAGATGGGTTTAATTCTTGCAATTACGTACCTTTTTTTGGGTAATTAACTTTAATTTTAAGAAGGCGTATGACCGTGTCATTGCGGTTAATAAATGTGAAAAGGTTGCGCAAATTGTCATTATTACCTATGATATATGATACTCTTTCATTTAATACTAAACCTAACGCTTTAATAATAATAAGTATGTATATAACTGAACTTCAAAAGCAGTTCACCTATAGTTTTCTACAATAGACTGAAATGTACGATGCTTACGCTAATTGTCTATCTGAACTTCTAAGAGCTTATGTTGTGTAGGACCTACTTTCTTTATTTTTTTATACTTTACCATTGGACAGTTACCTACATCGTTATTATCGAGATAACACCATTCGATTTAAAATGAATACGTCCTTGACTGCTATCTAACTTAACACACGACTAGAATAATAACCATAACACAAACAAAAATAAACTTTTGACTGTAACGAAACAATAATAATTGATCACAAAGTAGCCAGATATGGTACCTCCACACATCACAATCAATAAACTTTTGCGCAGCGAAATTAACACATCAATTCTTTGTTTCTTGAATTAAAAAATCACCTATGGAATACATAAAAAGCCATTTTTATGCGTATTATTAACCAGATAGTGAAATTAATGATGAGCTGTATCGACAATACCGGGATGCGTTCAAGATGATGTTTATGGACTTTGTTCAGTAGGACCAACTATTTTGGACAGTCGCATGTCTCCCTCCATCTTGGTAATGTCTTTGTCATTGATTAAATTTTGAGTTTCCCTCGCATCTGTGACTATTGCGTGTTTCATTGTCATTATGAGCCATTGACATTAAAATAACTTTGAGAACAACAGAAAGTACACTCAAGAACATATTTTACATTGCTTGCGGTTCTAGGTACTTATCTACCTCAAATAAGTAACCAAATCGCGTAATTTGTTATAACGCAGTGGCGTGACTTACCTATAATGATTAGTAGGTACTGAATCATCAAAATTTTGGTTAGATACCAGAATCTGGTTTCCAGTCAAACAGTTTTTATCAATGAGAGTTTGCAAATCGAAGCCAGGTCGGCGTGTTGCGTACTAGAACACTGATTGAATGAAATTCACCTTTTTGCTGTTGCTAATTTGATAGACTTAAGTAATACAGAGCGTGACATATGAGCGACGACTTTACCTATGTAGAGCGAACACGAAAAACATTTTTTCTCAAATTCTTGCAATACCGTAAAAAGGTTATCCCACGGGCGCGAACAATGCATCGGATTCTGTGTCGCACAATTAAGCTCCGCGCTCACTCGATCACGTGAGCCGAAGGACGCGTTGGGCAACGCTCGCGGCGAATTAGTCCAACAGTACCTTAGCCGAGCCTCGAAACGAATCGAACGCCTTATCTTATTACCTGTCGTAATGCCTCAAATCGGATGCCCGTGGATCATTTCGAAAGGCTGGCGGACCCTCAGCTACTAACAATTGACGTCGATGCTGTTAGGACAAATGTCGTCGTTGCGCAACGGTTCAAGGCTATTGATGCTTTATAGGCGAAACGACATTCAGCCTTATGAATATTCACGATTCTCATTAAGTGTTTTTTAAACGTTTAATAATCACACAGAGCAGGAACCGCGGTAAACGAACCTCCATTTGGCAAGTTACCTATGTGCGGTTGTAGTAATTTCCTTATTTGCAGTAGCAATACTAATAAAAAAATTGCCAGTAATAAACACAGCGCGTTGATGTCTTTTGAACTGCGAGCTTTTTGTTTGTTTGGATCTTGCTATTGGGCTTACTAATGAGGCTGGGTTTCGCAAGGGGGGATAATCAATCACTAACACTACGGATGGTATTGCGGAGGCTTTCCTCATCGATAAAAGCGTCGAGTTTGTCCCCATCGTAAATGCACTTACTTAAATTACTATGCGGCATATTACCTTCGGACACATACACGGGTTTAGAAATAGCGTATGATATGTCTGTCATACATTCGTTGTCGTCATCAATGTAATACTGTTTTAGTTTTAGATAATAGGTATGAATACTACCTACCGTCTTTATAATTAGATTAGGCACTACACGCTGAGTTAAAAACGGTAGTGTTAGATTGAATGCAATACGTTCTCGGAAAATGTAAACCATCACACCTGTATTTTCACCGAAGGGGTAGGCAGATGAAAGACATTTCGCCGATGGTATATTAGGAACGAAACCATTTTGAAAGCTAATCAACTATACGTGAACGATAATAAAAATTTCATTCAAACAACTTTGACACCAAGCGCCGCCGGCGCCAAGTCGTTTAGTTCAAAACATTTCACAATAGATTTACAATGCACATGCACATTATTAGCACATTATGTTTATGTCACCGGTGACAAGGCCGCTACGTAACTGCTAATACGAATGTTATGCACCCACGAGGTCAGACATATTAGCGATGGAAGTTCAGTGCACAGCCTACGTGTTTAGGGCAATCGGGAATCTAACCTCCGAATAGGTACTCAAACGCAACTCAAAGAGTGCTGCTTAACATGCCATACAAAAATTCGAAATGTGGATCTACGGATGGTATGATGCTCCTTCCATGGACTGACCGAGTGAGAAATACCACCGTATTGGAGCAAATGAAAAAAGCCACAGAGATCTTGAAGACCATGAAGAAATGAAGATTGTAAATAGGTACTTTGGTCAGGTGATTCGCGGTACCAAATATGAGCTTTACCAACTCATAATTCAGATAGAATAACTAAGGGCCTCCGCAGACTTGCTACTTTTAGCATCGGCGACCGGCGATTTTGTGACGTATCGATGCTGCGTCGCGTTTCTTCGAGCGCGAACGAGCGAGACGCAGCATCAAAATCGCCGATCGCCGATGCTAAAAGAAGCAAGTCTGCGGAGGCCCTTATAGAAGGCAGAAGAAGGCTCGGTCCTAGAAGTGGCAGAGATTGGTTGCGGTATATAAATACAGTAAAACTTATACCTACTATAAATTTGTTTCATATCGTAAGTGCCTCCGTGCCTCCTACCTTCTGACTAAAGGTCCATATTTTGTTGCTGCTGAACATAATATCATCTCACTTGATTATTTAATCGTTTCATCACCAGCTCGTTTGTTTGTTTGTTAGCATAATGACATACTTTATTAGTGACTCACAAATATCCGTTTGTAAATATTTCACAAAAATCTAGGCTACTTCTTATGTTGCAAATATTTTACAAGTGCGTATTTACGTAGTTTTAAATACTGTAAATCTACTTAACATTGTTTAAATTTATGAAATTAGCATATACTTACCTGCCTGTAGTGCGTGACATAAAATATTACCAATCTCCGCTTACCCTGATTTTGCAAGCTTTCAAGCTTTAGCATAAAATAATTAAAATGTAGCTAAGAGCCCCTTACTTCGAAGAACCAATTATTTTGTAATATGTATCGGAATTTGTTTGTCGTAATCGACATTCTCAAGTCGACATGCCGAAGATCAAATGTGTGTAACATTGAACTTGAGTTGGCCTGGGGAACTGTTAGCAAATATTAAATCCCCATTCTATTCGACCTTTCACCATCGCGATGCTCAGCATTCAACAAAAAATCCATTCAACTTAACATTGAAAGCACTGAGATGTTGCGTAACCTTAATATGGTTTAATATTTTCATTGCAAATCGTATCGACGTTATTCACATAAATCAGGTATTAAAATTACAAATATAAAGCTGTGTGCTTATTAGTTTCTAGTTTTGCAAACATGTTTGGTGTAACGGAATTGCGAAAATTGTTGATATGATACGAATGTTTCCACCTGCAACCTAGTTTTGAACAAAAGCCAGCTAGAGATACATAAAGAAGCATTTACAAAACGACCTGATTTTGTTTGTATTTAGATTAAATGCAACATATGTAGGTAAACTAGTTTTTGTTTTTAAATACGAATAGTTAATGTGTTGAGATTTCAATACTATCTATTTAAGGTTTATTTTATTTGTGGTATTCACTGGTATCTTAAAAACATTGTTTTTTACGTCACCTGTGGTCATTGGTTTTTTTTTTTATAGAGAGATAGGTATATTTGGGTGCCAAGTGTGAACTATGAGCGTTTTCCCCTGAGATGGCCAAGATGTAACGGAGTTTGATTGTTGTTGGTAGTTGTTCTTTGTTCGATTGTATCTCCACCAAAAATAGCTAAAAAATTTCACGTTCCTAAGTCAGTGATAAAAAATTTCACTTGACAAAATGACGAATTGAGCGGCGCAACACGTATTAATGATGGCTCATAGTTGCACGACATGAATACAGACTGATAATTACTTCGGTACATCGACACATTGGGCTTTCGTTTCCCGTATCGTTGTTAATGTCGCGATCTCTTTTGTTTCTGTTTAAAGTCGTTAACGTGACTATTACCTAAATAATACTTTCAGTAACTTGACTACTTCCTCGTCATATTTAAAAGCTCTGCCTGACTGCTAATCTCCAGTTACGTTAAGTGTTTCCTTCATGAGAAGTTTTATTTTAATACCTACCCACAGCGGTTTGTGGTAGACTGATCTTTTACTACATCCTACATTAATTGATGTCGGATAACCCTTATCCACCAAATAAATATGACGTATATTCTATGGAAGAACTGTCAAAACGCTATATTTATTTGGTAGTTAAAAATTATTTGATGTATTCTGAAACAAGCAAGTCCACTTTTGGTCTCACTGCCTCAAATTGAAACTGCATGCAAGTACAGCCAGGCATGTCAACACGATCATCATTATCGATTATTTATCGATTTATCGATTTATATTCTACAGTTTACCAATTTCACCTTTGAATGCCAATCCCACTCGTGACAAATACATAGTGTGACATTCACATTTCATCAATCAGTACGCCACTCATTAAGCAAATTAAAGTAACGTGAGTGCAAAACAATAAGGCGAAGTGACTGGAGGGCATCAGTGTTTGGCAAGGCGCTGCACCGCGCACGGAGCGCCGCACGAAGCGAGGATCGTGACCGAAACTGACGGACGACCGGCCTCGGGTAGTTGCGAAACGCCTCGAGGGAACATTGTGGCTTCGAGTCTCGAACTAAATTCGCGATTGGGACAGCATCGCGAAGAATACCATTGAACTGTTGTGTGGAACAGATATTGTTTAGCGCCGGAACGCGGACACCTCCGGCGCTTTGTGGGGTCCCATTCATCCTATTATTCCGCCTAATAATGGCATTACACACGTCTTTCCTCGACAAACGTTTGCCTTGCCTAACTGAGGTTAGGCCATTGATATTTATCTACGAATATGTTCAGACGTTTATTTTGCTAATGATATGCTATTAAATATAAATGCAGATAGAGATATATATAACATAAATTTAGCTATTCATTGGAATGTGATTTGCAGACGATGATTTGTTTTTAGCATCAAGTTTTAGCGTTTAGCTATTACTTAATCGGTTATGTAGTTAATGTTTCTGTTAATGTTTCTGTTAATAAGTTAAAGATTTGTTTGACTATTTAGTGTGAACATCTATACAAATAACTAAAATTGAAGGGTCTATTTGTAATGTCAAAATAACAGCTTTTTACTAAATGGATATGAAAGTAATATATACGGTACCTATAACAAAACATTTATATTTGTTTGTCTGTCTGTTTGTTTGCCCGGCTACTCTCCGCAACGGCTGGACCGATTTAGACGGGACTTTTACGTTTGAAGTCACCAGCACAGTAATTCGTAATAGTATTATATATTTTATATTATAAAAGCGCTTTCCTGTGAATCTTTCAAGATTTTTTTCAAATGTCCGAATCAAACAATCAATAGACATTATCCATATTAGGGTGAGGAAGTTAATTACTTGCAACCCTGAGCTACAACGACGCCTTGCCTTTACCGTCGTAATGACGCGCTTTATACTTTATTGATGACATGAGATCGCAATTACGGTTCGCATCAGTTAAGCTCTATAATCGTGTCAAGGCTGCATCGCACTCGATGTCTACACACTACTCCGCTTGACAACCGAAGCTTCCGCGTACACATCACGATCCGAACTGTTTGTGTAGGTTTTGCTTCATCATCGCCCACGGATGACGCCTCATCCTTTAATAATAATTTCGAATAAGTAATCAAACGGTATTTACTCACACATGTCATGTGATTCAGTCGAAGGATAATTAGTTCCTGGTTAACAAAAAAACCCGGCCAAGTGCGTGTCGGACTCGCACATAAAGGGTTCCGTACCACCGTAAAATAAAATTTATTTTATTTTAGTATTTGTAGTTGTAGCGGCAACAGAAATACACGTTCTGTGAAAATTTCAAGTCTCTACCTATTACGGTTCGTAAGATACAGCCCGCTGACAGACGGACAGACGGACGGACAGACGGACAGCGTAGGTTTAGTAATAGGGTCCCGTTGGCAACCTTTGGGTATGGAACCCTAAAAAAATATGGTCCAGACAAAAATATTACCGAAATGCTATGTGAACGCGTCACGCTGGTGCCGGTACACTTCTGGTTATTATGGAAAAGTTTCCCCTCATAATTATATGTCGCCTGAGGCAGTGTCACCGATACCAAACAGCCG
This sequence comes from Drymonia ruficornis, assembly GCA_947859195.1. NCBI lineage: Eukaryota > Metazoa > Arthropoda > Insecta > Lepidoptera > Notodontidae > Drymonia > Drymonia ruficornis. Next base: position 5,150,904 of record OX401905.1, on the reverse strand, counting down.
GCGACGTACTCGTTTTTACGTAATATCAACAACGCTGCACAGATGACCAGTGTGTGAGCGGAGGCCTCAGTTACAGGACGAACTTTTTAAAAACAATTACATAGGTTAGTATCTGAGGGCCTACTCTATTACAAACGAAAACGAAATTTCGGACGAAATTTCCCGTATTTCCTACTACGTTTCTCATTTATTCCGATATTTCTTACGAACAAATATTGTTTGACGTTTAGATTACACGACGACGAAGACGTCAAACAATTTTCGTTCGTTAGAAATGTCGGAATGAATGAGAAACGCAGTAGGAAATACGGGAAATTTCGTCCGAAATTTTATTTTCGTTTGTAAAAGTGTAGGCCCTCTGTTACGGTGGCGGTGACATCATGCACTACCTACCGTATGTTTGTAGTTCGCAGTCAGCGCAGGCCTGACACGCACGTATTGACATGACACACTGACCACCGATAAGAATAATCCACCAAGTTACCCTTGGTGGTGAGCCAAGCTGTAGCCAATTGACTGCAGCTCATATACGGGCTGGCTCAATCGGGGTAGTGCCACCCTCTCACATAAAATTAGTGTATAGTTGCTATTACAGCTGCGTATCGTACGATGAGTGAGAGAGCCGGAAGCCCAACACAAGTATTTCAAGCATCTATAGGCTGCGGTAACTGCTTAACATCAGGCGGGCCGTATGCTCGTTGGCCACCGTGGTTAAATTTAAAAAATCCGGCCAAGTGCGTGTCGGACTCGCACATAAAGGGTTCCGTACCACCGTAGAATAAAAACGTCAAAAATATCAAGTTTCTTGTATGGGGACCCGCTTTATTTTTAAACTTTATTATATTTTTAGTATTTGTTGTTGTAGCGGCAACATAGGTAAATACCCATTCTATAAAAAAAAACAAGTCTCTACCTATTACGGTTCGTGAGATAGGACAGACGGACAGCGTAGGCTTAGTAATAGGGTCCCGTTGTCACCCTTTGGGTACGGAACCCTAACAATAGTTGTTGTTTACCCAGCGGTCGCGGGTTACTGAACGTTTTATGTCTCACTGCGACGAAAATGGCGTAATTGCAAAACGTTACACGCAACGTACCCACCGGTGTTCTGCGAGACCCGCATTACCCGTTAAAAAGTTTCGGAAATACATACATCGTTATGTAACGTTATGGCTTTGTTCTGGGTGAACACGAAATATTTGGGTAAACAGGTAACGAAGGTAATAACGACATTTTTGATAACGCGTTGTGACACGTGGTCAGTTTCGTTCGAAGCTCGATCGTGTAACGTGTTTTAAGGGTTATAAACTTTTGGGAAATATTGACGATGTATGTCGTCACATGAAATTATGTAGTCCAAGACGGCGTCGTGCCGACCCGAAGGTTTATAACCAATCAATGTTTTAACCGTTTATAACTTATTGACCGCCTAACAAGATTGAGACATCGCGAGATCCGAAGGTACCACAAGTATTTCGTGGAACTGGATATATTGCGCCTTTTCCGTCGTACCATCATCGGTTCTATTAAATATCTATTAACCTAGGTTGACATTTAAAGAACGTTAATCTATAAGTCTAAACGGAAATTAATTCTGTGCAAATTGTAGTAGCAAGGTGCTTGAAATAATTTTATTCATGCAATCAATTCTACAAGTATAAGAGGGGGTATGTGACACATACCCCGCCAAGAATTTGCGACTTACATTAAAGAATTCATTGAATTCTCCGTGCTTCGGAGGGCACGTTAAGCTGGCGGTCCCGGGTGTCATTTGAAGATCTTTGACAGTCGTTACAGGCAGTCAGAAGTCTGAAAAATCTGTCAACAAAAATGGTCTTACCCTTAGGTTGCCGATAGTCCCACTAGTTGGGTCTCGGAGGTCAGATGGCAATCGCTCCGTGTAAATATCGGTGATCAGCCAAATCAGGGTAGACTGAAAGCCGACGCTTTATAATGGCATAAGGCTAGGAAGAAGATTGAAGAATTCATGGAGATAATATTAGAGACCAGTGGTTTCGCAATGGACGATTGTTAAATGACTCGAGGCCCAGTTCGATTACGCACTCGTGTGATTAAGAGGTTGATGCATACATAGTTTTCGTCACAATCAGATAAATAATGCGCTGTCAGTCGTAATTAGCTGAGAATGACTATTGTTAGGCGGTTTCGTGTTTCTTTTTATGGCGTATTTACGAAACTATTAGCGAATTAGATTCGTAGGCGAGAGATAACGTTCTTCTTGGTCGTTGTTACGACACTGTCACAGCTGAGAAATGCCTGAGACTTGTCGAGCTTTGAATGTTGGAGAGCACTTTTTATTGCAAAACGACAAGCTTGTTCATCTGACGAATATTGATTTCAGTATTTTCTATGCATTAGGAAAGAGAGTGCGTCTCTGCGAGACATAATACGTGACAAAGTCTTGTCTTGGCGTGTTTGCAAGCCCTGCTGCACTATATAGCACGCACGCACGGACAAGACTTTAGTGTGTTTATGTCACTCCACGTCGACCAAGTAGCTTTCTCTCTGCCTTAATTCGTAGGACAAAATTGACAAAATTAATCTATATAGGTACCTATTTAAAATGTTGCCTGGTCACAACCGCCTGTAGGTACCAGGCCTGTCGTAATCATCATCTGTTCACTCTTGAAACAGTGACCGTTCAGATATTAGTGAAAATGAAAATAATGAGTGGCGTGTCATACTATGCAGGACTGAGTAATTCTTCAACACCATTCGCGCATCGTATATAATAATAATAATATCCTGGGACATTCTTTTACACACGGCTACCTGATCCCAAACTAAGCAGAGCTTGTACTATGGAAACCAGATTACTGATATTACTACATATACTACTTTTTTGTTTGTAAATACATACTTAACATACATATACACCCAGACATGTAGTATTTTGTAGCTATTTATAGTACGTGAACGTGTCACTAACACTCATTTAATTGCTCAATTTGGTCCATAAAACCGAATGAATGATGTATTTCCGATATGACCGGTGTCATAGGTCAGCATTAAATTGAATGAGACAAGATTGCAAATACCTATATAGGTATCATAACTACGTACCTATTTCATATGTAGTCATTTAAAAAATAAATAGAGGCAACATAAAACTGTTTACAATATTAAGAAATATGTCAAATGTGTCTAACTCTACATTATGTTAAGTACCTATGTTAAATATGATATGTGTTTTGTCTTCAGATGCAGTGGCTGCTAGTGGCATGCGTGGCTGCGCTAGCGACTCTCGTGTTTGCGCAGAAGCCCGGACGTTTCCTCTCTCTACCTAATCCTCAGAAATGCGCCAGCCGTAAGTTTATTTTAAGCAAATGTGTTTCGAGTAGTAGGTTCTTATACTTGTTTGATAAAAAAAGTTAGGTACTGATTGGTGCTTATTTTCTTGGCTAAAAATTACGACTAAACCAAATTTGACACATTTAAAAGTATTTCTGTCTTACGCATACGTTACGAGATCGTGAGAAGGTTGGCAATACAATTAGTTTAGTCAAGTTTAGTTGTGTACCAACATAATCAGCACCAGTTAATTATTATTGATCAATTTATTACTGATTTCGAATATTCTAATAATATAAACACTCATAATTGCTCATCATAAACTAATTAGGACCATCGTCTAACAGAACTAGTTAACTAACGTCGGAATCTGAGTCCAAGGCAGGCAGCTCCATTATAGTTTTATGGCCATATCGAATTAAAGTAGGTATTTTATATCCTGAGAAAAGTTAAATTTTATGAGTATGCTTTTTATTCGTATGAAAGATTCCTTATTTGCCATACTTAGGCACTATAATTGTATTTTTGGGGTATAGTTTTCTAGGTTTTGTTGTTGTTGGAGCTTTATAACGCCTCCTCCTTATTGGCAATCGCTTTCAATAAATAAAATGGTACTTAATAAGGTAGGTATGCATAGATCAAAATATTCTTCTAAGCGGATATATCAGAATCTGAGATTAGTATGGCAACCTTGAACTTATTTAGTGATATTGAAGCGCGAGCGCGTGATATAGAACAGGCTTTTAAATGGTATCATTTTGTTTTTATAATAAGTATCAATAAATCAGTCGATATGCCATCAGAATAGGCTCTCCAAATTAATTATCTCTGCTCAGCGATATTCAAACAGAGAATGATTCAACGTTTGTTTAAAAAACAAATAGGTAGGTTAGTATTTTAGGTGCGTTTGTATTTTAAGCCAGTATCAAGTGAATATGGCATGGCAATCTAATCATAATCTTATGGCATCCCCGTAAATTAATGTGGATCTTTAATAACGATTCCCATGAAATAAGGGTTATACAAATTCGTACAAAGTTATCAAGAGTTCGCGTAATTATTTTAGTAGGAAAGTGAAAGCTTCGGCGGGTCGTTGACCCCCCAAGGTCGCGGATGCTCCCGAGGACGCCGCCGCACGTGCCTTCCCCGCCCCCGACCCAAGGTCCACCCCCTCTGTGCCCGTTTGTTGAGCTACGACCTACTTAAGAGAAAATAAAGCTTTTGAGATGATATAGCTACTTTTTTATACAGGTCCGAACGTACATAAGATACTTATTAAGGTGGAAGAGCCAAGCTGTAGCCAATTGACTGCAGCTCATAAACGGGCTGGCTCGACCGGGGTAGTACCACCCTCTCACAGAAGATCGGCGTAAAGCAGCTATTACAGCTGCGTTTCGTACGATGAGTGAGAGAGCCGAAAGCCCACCTCCCCTCCCCCTCCCTCCATCCCATTCCCCTTCAGGTCGGCAATGTGCGAGCAATGCCTTTGGTATTGCAAGCATCTATAGGCTACGGTAACTGCTTAACATCAGGCGGGCCGTACGCTTTTTTGCCACCGCAGTCCTATAAAAAAAAAAAAAAAAAAAAAAAAAAAAAACAACTTATTTAAGGCACAAAATCATTTCTCAATTTATTATAGGCCACTAGTGCCAATACCCTAAGTGCATTCAGCCAATACAAATATGTAGATAGTTATAGTTTACCACAAACAATAATAGAGTGAAAACAGGAAACATGTGACCGTAACCTCAAGATAATATAAAATTATAAATACGCTATGTTCGATCACTGTTATATAGGAAACGGATACACTTGCTGTCTAGACATGATAAAATATAAAAACACTTAAATCTTAATTGCTCTGGGGTAATTACTTCCAAATCAATCCTAATTCGGACCTACCTAATTGTTTATTTGATTTTGATTATTTTATGGTCCCTAGCCGGATAGATCGTCTTAAAATTTATACGTATCTCAAGGTTAGTCAGTGTTCAAAAACATACAAAAAAATCTCACGGAATGTGTACAAAATTTTCGTGTTGTTAAAAAAATAATGTCGGTATGTATTACTGTGGAGTATGGATCCGTAAGTAACTACAATGTAGAGTTATCTACATTCACAGTATCGTCATAGGTAGCGATGTAGAGTTACATCGTTACCCATCAGAGGAAAGAGTAGGCAGGTAGAGATATTTTCTATGTGCCTTTATCTTATCTCGGTATCGATCAAAACACTATATTTGAGTAAGCACTCCACCGCGTGGTTAGTGCTCCCAGTGAAAGTAACTACAGTGTTTGTTCAGACATCTATGTAAACATCACATATATTTTCACTTTTCGCTAAAATGTAGCAACACACTTGGTATCTTATGTAGGTAAAACAACTTGCCATTGAACTTGAATTGTCTTTCAAATTACCGGTTTGAGAGGGAATGTTCAAGAATCTAAGCATTACCCGTTGTAATCTTTTTGCTTTGATACTATTGAAATAAAATACCGCCTTGACGACAACGTATTCTTCCTTGTATCTGTAGGTAGCTTTACCAAAAATATTTTTATGGCAAATAGGGTAACGGCACCCAATATTGGCACCCTCCCAATTATTGGCACTTTTAAAGTTATCTTTAAAAAATAAGAAAACTAAACATGAAAATTGTGTTTTTTTGTTAAGAGTCATAAATTTCACACCTACCTAGTTATTCTATCCGCTGAACTAAGAAATCCCATAGAAATATGTGTGGACAATAATTGGTGCAAGGTGCCAATAATTGGGGGTTTTACCCTATTTCGCAGGTGGCCTATAGGGACCAATATAGTAAAATTATTTTACGTAAACTACTCGTCTACTCGTTACTCGTACTAGCGTAGCGACGAGCGAGTGCAAAACATAAGTAACACTAATGGTAGAGCTTTACTTTAAATAGAGCATCGTTAAGCCAACATAACTTAATGATGACCTGCGGAAAGTGGCTGACCAAAACTGGATGCATAGCTATGGGGCCAACTTAGTGGCGTGCATTGGGAGAGGTCTATGTCCAGCAGTGGACATGAATTATTATTTAATTGCACGTACACATTTCAAGCTCACGGTCGTCCAGCGATGATGACTGTCATAGTACAAAGTTTAAGATTTGGAAATAGACAGTGGAATAATCGCTACATTCTTACAAAGATAAAACAGTTAAGGACTACGTAACGAATCTTTTCAAGCCAACTTTTAAAACAGAAAAAGGCAGATATGTTACGTCTATACCTGCTCCAATAAGTCAAACCAACATTTATAATTGTATGCTGAGTTATTTTCATTACAAGTTAAATTATACTTTTAGTAGCAAATCGAATGATAAAGTAGTTAAGAGAAAATATTTATGAATCCGGTTATTTTAATTTATTCTAAACATATCGTGTTCTGACGACAGCATTTATTCTCATTCCATGTATTTTTTAATAGAAATTGTGCGATAGAGTATTTTAAATAAGTCTTTTTTAAATTTCTAAGTATAATTATTTGCCGTAAGTTCATGGGTTCAAAATGCGACGGGTCATGGGCACCTGTCACGAGTATTTTTACGAATAAAATAACTAATTTGGTGTTGAGACAAAATAATAAAGCTCTATCTCTATCGAACCTATAGCTGGTCAAAGGTCATGCGGCGTCAAAATAATGATATTTTAATGTCGTTCAATTTACATTGAAACAGACATAACTTTTTGCGTTATAGAAGCTAAATATAGCATGAGTGCTTATAATTTAAGAGTTAAGAGAACCTTGTAAAGCGTATCAATCTCATAACGCATATTCAGAACATTAACAATCGCTGGAAATGTTTGCAATCCATATTCACTGTATTGCAAAAGCTTCCTGTCTTCTCGGACGTGCATCAATAGCATAAACAAAACTGGGTTTTGCAACCGCAGCCTTCATCTGAACAATCCTTTCGACATTACGACCTAATACATTATTTAGTTTTTAGCTGTTATGCGGTTTAACTGGAGGCCTCTTGATGGTTTGATCGATTAAGATTTTATAGATGCTATAATTTTACGGTTATCGTTGTTATTGATTTACGAGCTTTACGTATAGGTACCTACATCGATTGTAGTAAAGTAATGGATGGGTAGGTACTGTTTAACGGGACTTGTGAGGTTGTGAAATTAAAATATAAAAGTTCGAGTCAAGTTGAGATACTAGGTACCCGGATGTCGGTATTCTGACTATCTGAGTACCAATATTTATTGTGGATTTACTTAAAAGTATTAGTTTTTTATACATAGAATCACAAACTTGATCGAAGAGAAAGAGATCAAGGTAACGTATAAATAAAAATAGAAATGTTATAGAACGAACATATAAAAACTTGCTATTATAATCATAGTATAACCTACCTTTAGTTTGCTTATCAACCCATAAGTATGCAAATTAGTTACACTGAATGTACTTTATCTACTTGTTTTGTTTTAAATCTTTCCAGTATGTCATGTTCAATAGCCAATTAATCAAACTGTTGGCAAATTATTCAATCTCAAGTGTTAGATCCGTGTCCGTCCCTCAATAGACAATCGTACATTCGTCAGTATGTCGCCGCACAAGGTCTGAAAGTAATTGTACGCCGCGTGCGAAACTTAACACATGCATATTGTAATCAAAGTTCGTTAATACTCTTTACAATTGCCTGTAATTACCTTATAATCGGACAAACAACAAAATATGCATACATAGTGTTTAAATACTGCATAATTAGTGTACCTATAGTATTGTATGTAAACATCTATACATATAATAAGAATGTAAAATTGGTCGCGTCTGTACATTCGAAACATTTGGAAAAAAAATAGTGGGGGGGACTTAGATGGACCAGCAGAATTCATTTTTATCATTTTTAGAATTTTTGTCTGTGTGTATGTTTGTATGTTTGTATGTTTGCATGTTTGCTCAGATTTTCGAAAGAGCACAACTTTGAATCCACCGGATTAATTTCAATGAAATTTGGCATGGATTTATGACTAATAGTCTAACTTAACATCTAGCATATATTTTTTTTTCGGTTAAGTTTAGGGTTGCCACAAAACATTCAAAAACGACCTAAATATTCGAACACGCACAACTTCGAATCCAATGGATTGATTTCAATGAAATTTGGCATGGATATGACTAATAGTCCAACTTAACATCTAGGTTATTTTTTTCTAAAATACCTATTAGGTTGTAAATTTTTATGACCACACAGAAATTCTAGCCAAAAATAAGTTTTAGTTATTGAAATACGTCTATTTAGAGCGGAGCCCTACGGATCCCTACGTTGTGTGTGATCCGACACTATTTGGAATAGATAATCTTAATTTTAATAATAATGATAAATATTTTATTGCTGCGTTCTACAATCTTAAGTTTCGTTTTTCTTAAATAGATGTCGCTATACTTAAAATCAGACAATACCTGCCTTGCACCACATGTCAAAATTTAATATCTTCCTTGCTTCAAGAAATTTAGTTTTTTTATTCCTAATTACGTATAAAAAACATTAAGCGGGTCTTTGTATCACGCGGAATCTTAGACGTTAACTCTGGAATTCATCTCCACAGTACTAATGCCGTAGGGAAGCTACCTACCTAAGAAGTAAGTCTAGAGGACCTGCTGATTTTGAATTAAGTAGTAATAGAAACATAGACATTGAACTCTGAACTCCAACCCCTCAGGAATGATGCTGCTGGGTAACTGTCTGCTTAAACCATAAATCTGGAGGACCTGCTAACTTTGAATTAGCAATGTGGGTATCAAGTAGAAACTTCTCAGGCGAGGTCGCGTTTCCGATCCGGCGCTAGAATTTAAGGAAAACATGTAAAATGACTACTTGTAAGTGCCCTCCTAGGCCTAAACAAAATAAACGCTTTGACTATTGACTTAGACGATAAACTCCGGACTCTAACTTTTTAAGCACGATGTTGCGAAGTGACTCTTACCATAGCCGTGAGTCTGGAGCACTCACTCATTTTAAATAAGGAACATGGGTATCAAGTACAAACTTAAACATTGAGCTCTGGAGTCCAACCGCTCAGTCGTGATACTGTGAGTAACTACAGATATAGATAGACGGATACAGATAGACTGGTACAGACAGAGATACTCACCTACCGATAGATTACAGACCGATTCAGACAGACAGATACTTACAGCTAAACTGATACACACAGACAAATAAAGTCAAACTTTTGTTATACAACTAAGGCGCCAGGCAAGCGTACGGCCCACCTGTTGTTAAGCAGTTACCGTACCCTATAGATACTTGCAACCAAAGGCATCGGTAGCATGTTTCCAACCTGAAGGGGAGTGGGGTTAGTGGGAGGGGACGGGGAGGTGGCTGGGTTGCGCTTCCGGCTCTCTCCCTCATCATACGAAACGAAGGTAAATTAGCTACTTGAATGCCGATCTCCACCTTACTGGTCAGACTCTACCACCTTACTGGTATAGACTGGTACAGATAGACAGCCACGGACAGACGAACTCAGACTGATGCAGACTGACGTAATACAGATTAGACGATAGACAAAATTATATTTAAGGGCTTCACCGACTGGACGCGGACGGAGTCGCGGGCACAGCTAGTTATTTAATAAAGAAACAACTTCTTAAAGTTTTTAGTTTGCTTAATCACTAGCTATTTTGTTATGAAGCAGCAAATTCGTTCGTTTTATCCTATATTTATCATTCAGGATAAGCTCTTATTGACCCAAATGTAGACAGACTGACGGACATTATTCTTAAACATCCTTCGTGTACCCATTCAGTATTCCGAACGCGTTATCACACAAGACGATCCACCCTGCTTGCCAGGACATTGTGCTCCACAACAATAGATACGATTTTCCGCTTAGTTAAATATAAAAATCGCATCCGGTGGCGGTCCTTGGCCCAGTTGGCCGCGTGACCGACGCATCTGCTTGCTGCGCTCGCGCAGCGCCAGCCGCATATTGACGACGTTGCAAGTGTTGCGACACTCCCGCCAAATAGTTCTATAGATACCTAATGCAGACTGACTTACATCTATAAATAATAGGCTTAGCCTAGATGGATATTTGTTTTAACAAGATTGCATCAACTTTAAGGTCGACCCCACATGTTTATTATGAACATATCTAAGATGGTGGACTCACTTTAAAAGCCCTACCGGAGGCCTGGGGGCTTACCACGAACTCTTATTGCGATTCAATTACAGGAACGTTTTAACGTTTCAGCGACTTTTTGTGCAACGACGTACCTTATTGTCATGACAATAAGAAACGTCATTGCACAAAAAGTCGCTGAAACGTTAAAACAAAACTGCTATAAGAGGTGGTGGTAAGCCTCCTGTTCTTCCCCCAACGTATCCTCGAGTTTATTGCACCCTAACTACCCCTTAGGTACCAGAAGCCGATAACGCCGAGAAAGCCTCTGCTAACTTCTTAAATCGAAAATAAAACCGCATTGTTGCGCAATATTAATACGTTCTTCTTTTGTATTAGATGAGGCTGTACAGTTCAAGCAAATGCAACGTTTGGTTTACATGTTGTAACATTCTCATTGAGATTAAAACACACGTTAGTAGCAAAGCACACTACAAGTCGAGTATGTAGGTCGTGGATTATTAGATGTACACTGTGGATAGTGGATACACATTACATAGTACATTTATGGGCATTGCGTGTTATGTATATTGACAGACACACCCTTTATGTAAAGAGCCTGAACTTGAGCCATTCATTTTACGTATACTTGTTGCCGAGAAGACCTTTACATAATGATGCCCATAAATAAGTTACTACTTTGGACGTTATACATATTTAATACAAATTACAAACAGAGATAGGTAACAATCAGAAGTGATTTCATTATCTTACATAACTAAAACACACACATGACAGCTAATAATATACCTATGCTAATTAATAATGTCATTGTTTGTGAATGATCCACATAATTTAGTAAAATTGCTATTATTTTTTTTTCACTGTTATAAATTAACCCCCAGTTTTATACAAAGTGATGATGGACTTACATTGCCATTACACATCACTTTTGTTCGTAGAAATGATTTGTAAATCCATTGTAAACTGGCTAGAAATCTCTATTAATTAGGCGGTAAGTTTTTCGCTGACATTTTCTGTGTTGAAAACGTAAATTATATTCTTCTTTGGAATGAGGAAAGGTCGCGTGCGTGTTATGAGATGCCACCTCCATTGCGCCACAGCCTCTTGATAATTGAACACAATGTTCAATAGATGGAACCCTCAATGTCGCGACCGTGGTACATCAGTTTGGTGCTAGGTACATGACCTGTGTACGAGGGTCGCCGCGCCGGCTGCTACATATTAACGCCTCGCTAACAGAAACGGCAGTGTAAATTATTATTTATTCATTCAGTAGCTCTACCATTAGTTCACGATAGTCGCTAGTCGCTAACGTCTACGTAAAACATTTTTATGTAGGAGCTGTATACATCGACCTCTTTACCCCGTTTAACCTCCTGCTTCTTATCGTATGGTTAGTGGCCAACCTGGTGTCAGAGTTGTTCAAGCCGCCCGAAGCCCTCTGACAAGCCTTAACCTCCTAGTATAGGGCGAACACTTACTATTAGGAAAATAGATCTTATATAAATCCGCGTCCACAAATATTTGGAAAGTAACGACCGATGTGTCTGCGTGTGTGTCCCGATTTTCTGTAACCTTGTCCGGGTTCATAAAGTCAAAAATTATAGCTCACCATTGTCACTACAACGCCTACGCCAAAGTGGCGCCGCCTTGCGCCATTTTTTGCCCTCATTAGCATTTAGTACCCCGCACCAGCGCTCTCAGTTAGTTGACAAAAAAGTTTGCATTACGAATTATTCGAAGCACGGGGTATGAGTTCGATTTGGCATACAAATATTTAACGTAGACGCTTGCGACAAGCGAAACAACTCCTGGCAGAGCTACGACGCTGTAACGTGCCAACCTTGGGTAACGTTTTGGTATGAAATACATAGGCATAAAGTTTTCTTCTCTTTTTAGGGCCGAAGGAATTCTTCTACAGAGGCCACAACTACTTCTACAGCGGGCATGTGCCCACCCTAGCTAACAGGAAAGTGGACTGGCTAGACGGCCGCAACATCTGCCGCGAATACTGCATGGACCTCGTCTCGATGGAGACTCAAGAAGAAAACAATCTAATCTTCAAACTGATCCAGCAAAGTAAGTTATCATCGAAGACAAACTCGTATTTAATAATACCTAATGAAGATAAGCTACATTGCTAGGGACTACATTGCTAGCGAGGAAATGTGGGTGCACTTCAGGGTGCTACCATGACATCTCGTTGCGATTCAATTGTAGACCTCCAAATAAGACGACCAGCGTGGTGTCTTTCTTTCATCACGACGTTGAATAGATTCCGGGTCCGAAATTCATTCATTTGTGCGTTTGCGGAACAATTGCGAATCAGTTCAATAATGTCGTCACGATATGAAAGAAGCTATTCAGTTAACTGTTGCTTCCTTGCCTCGGTAAGGCCCCAGTCCATCTCTGCCTACCGGTTGGGGAATACAGGGTTGTAGCTATAGGTACTATTAATGTATGGGGCGCGAGGGGATAACAAGCCAAGTTCAATAATAGACCTCCATGTTCGATCTGTCAAACAAGAATAAGCTTCCAGCCACAGCGAGAGGTCATACAATAATTCTCGTCGCAATGCGCGCCGACACCCACTGTGCCAGTTGGCGGACATTGCGTGCCCTTGAGGGGCATTGTTGGATCATCTATGGCGCGTCGGCATTCTCACGGTGTTAAAAATAATACGTCTATAAAAATGGCGAGAATTTGAAGTGTCACGTGAAGGCGAGGCGAGTAATTGGGAACCTTCACATTTTACTAACATCGTAACACAATTTTTTTTTATAAATATTGTAATGGATATTGACGTCGTTCTTAGCACATCCGCGACCCTGGGGGGTTTAATAATGATGACCTCAGTTCGAGATGATATCTAATTGATTGGTTGTAGATGACGTGCCGTACATCTGGACCTCGGGCCGCCTCTGCGACTTCAAGGGATGCGAGAACCGAAAGGACTTGGAGCCTAAGAACATCCTCGGATGGTTCTGGTCTGCTAACCGTGAAAAGATCTCGTCCACCAACCAGGTTAGTGTCTAATTCTTAGCCTTGTACTATCTTTATTAGACGCTCAAACCATGGACCAATTACTAAGGGGACTGGGTCTAAGCAACTCGGCCGTGTGTTCGGCCGAGTACTAACATCGACATAAAACAAAGCTAGTTACCGGTAGTTCAGCTATTTACCGGTAGATAGATGCCACGCATCCCGGGAAAATGACCACGCGTTGTGTCATAGAGATATCTACTAAGAACGTCTCTTCTAATTATAATCTCTATGGCTCAAACAGTTTATGACGTAAAGAAAACCAAAAGAGAGTAGAACACACCCAACATTTTAATGAACCTTTTGGTTGATGTCATACAAACGTTAGCGTAATGACCTAGTTCGAATAGAACTTCTCTGTTACGTGAGTCCTCATTATTCTAGTAAGAGCATCTGGAACTAATGCGTGTCATATGGCCATCAGCGGAATGGGAAATTCCCCATTACTGTCGCGTGCATATTTATGGAATCGTAGCTTTCAAAGACACACCTGTGCGTACAATCGACGCCTGTTTGCGTTCTGTGAAAGTGAAGTTATTACGTATTTTCGAATGACAATAAGAGACAAGACGAGAATTATGTAGCTAACTAGACATAGTCATACAGACTTTCATCACACGTCGTAAACTGTCTCCGGAACTTCGAGGCAATAAAATTCTTAAACATAGATCAAGCGGCGTCATTTGCAGAATGAACATTATTGGGATACCCGGATTGAATTCCCGCCACCGACAGATTTTTTTAACAGGAAATCTCATAGAGAGGTAGGGTAATCCCAGACACCTTGATAGTGATGTGATTAACTTACATTGCCGACATGATCAGCTATTATTACCAAAACACAGGCCTGATTCCTGGTCTTCGATCAGTTGTACAGTCTGTGGCAATCAGTCTATACAGTTATTTTTGTCTCCCGCTTTGAAACAGAGGGAAGTGGAGAATCTATACTTCCAACTCTTCCTATTATTTCGTTGATTAAATTCATGCGGGTTTCAAAACAACTTAGTTTTCCCCGGGATCCTTCGAGGGTCAAACCTCGGCGTCATCGTTGGACACATTGTCGATCCTTGATTCCAGGGTGGGAGTGTGTGGCTGGCCCTCGCACATAAAAGACCTGATTCCTATACAATTATTTCTGTTTTTACCAATCACTTCTCTCTTGTACCAGCTCCCCAACGGCTGGGGCTACAACCCGTGGTCCCAAACCGGCCACAAGAAGCTGCGTCAGCCTGACAACGCCGAGTTCGACATCAACGGTACCTCCGAGTCGTGCCTCAGCATCCTGAACAACGTGTACAACGACGGCATCGCTTGGCACGACGTCGCTTGCTACCACGAGAAGCCCGTCGTCTGCGAAGACAACGAGGAGCTCCTGAACTACGTCGCCAGCACTAACCCCGGCATCCGTCTGTGATCACTTTAGATTAACGTCTGTTAATGTTATTATTTTGTCGTAATAGTATTTTCATGGGCATTTTGGATGTGTCTCCTTAACAGCTTGTTTAGCAGCTGACGAAAACCATGTTTAACTTAGTCTCTAGAGTGCTGCACCGGTAATCAAGAAAAAATATTTTTATTTGGTTCTCATAAGCTTTCGAAACTCATAGTAAACCCCTGATATTTACAGTAAAGTCAAGATTCAATATTTTACTCCCGTTTTTTGAAGTGTTTCCTAGAAATTATCACATATTTCTTTTTATATTCACGCATATTTGATAAATTGTAATTGCATAAGGTCATCCCCGTGAATACTATTTATGACAAAATCCTCCTGATGTGACTCGAAGATACTAAAACGAATTTACAAGTTCTTAGCTATAGATTTGGTAAACGACCAACAAGACATCACAACAACGTATTTATTTGAATACTCGCACCTTTAATTGTACTCAATACGTAATAAGGACTTGCCATAACTCCTAAACATCGGTATCTCCTATCACTTCACCGCCCATATTCCGTCGTACAAATTATGTACAGAATAATAATAATTTAAGATTTAATTAAGTTTATTTACCTAAGGGAATTTCTATTTGTATATAAAAATAATAAAAAGTAGAAAAAATAATACGATTGTTTTTTTTATAATGACGAATGATGAGAGAGAAATATGCGCTCTTTTGCAAAGAACTTATTTTTAGACAATATTAAGATTAATTATTATTATAATACTTATCTACAAATAATTGATACTTAATTAATCTCTGAACGACGCACCTGAAACGTCTCCGTGGCCTGAGAGAACCCTTATCTACTTATAATGTAGGTAAGTACTTAATTTTCTCTGAGGTTGAATCGATGTCAAGACCGGCTTGAAATCCCTTGCTGCGGAGCGTGGGGTTTATTACGGAGAAAAAATGGTTCGGAGTTTGTACCATTTTTTTTCCGTCTGATTATGATTTTGAGGGAAATATGTCAAAATTCAATATTCGAAGCGCGAACAAAACAGTTAAATCGAACCGGGACCGCAATTCCTCTTGTATCGAAAAGTACCTAGACTTATGGACTTTGCATGAACCTTCCTTCTTCCACTAGTACCTACCTTAGGTAGTTGATATCCGTGCGTGTTTCATCAACTTGTTTTTCAAATGAGAACCAAATACTAATTCATTGCCTCGCTCAACATTATTACAACAATTGCAGAGGTACAAACTCGAATCAAACTTGCGTCCCTTCTTCAGAGCGGGCATTTAACCAACTTGGCTGTTGGAATATAAAAAAAACTGTGCTGCCATCTTTGAGAATTTGTCCGCACTTCACAACCAGTTAACGGTCCAAGTTCACCGCGGGATCTGGTTTGAATATACCTGTAGATGGCGCAAGGAGAATAAGAATACCGATGAATGAAAGGCACAGACAACAACAGTGCAGTACCACTACTAAGTAGGGATGGCGATTCTTTCCAAAAAAGATCGATTTTTAAATCGATTCGAATCGTAACCTGATGAATCGATTCACAAAAAAATCGAGGTCTAAAAGATCGATTTCGGGAAATTCGTTTTTTTTTTTCAAGTTTTCATTACAATGTAAATATAAATCCATTTTATTAAAAACAAGAAAGATACCATAATAAACTATCTCTTATCAGTAAAATCTGGTAATTCGATAGTAACAAATATTTTTATAACCATATCAAAGTATCAGACGCGCGTGAGCTTGAAGTTGAGTATTGCGCATTTATTCGCACAGCGATTGTTAGTGCGTGCGCGAAAGAGACAAAAAAGCGTAACAGTTGATTTATGGAAATTTATATATCTTCTTGGATTTCTTTTTTTTTTGTACTATGAATTTCACCAGGTTAATGGTTTTTACCAAAACAGAAAAAAAATAATTTTGATATTCAAGTGTGAAATATCGATTCACTGAATCGATGCAGTTCTACATATCGATTTAAAAAATCGATTTTTTTGGCCCGAAAAATCGATTATTCGATTAATCGATCTCAAATCGCCATCCCTACTACTAAGTAGTACTACACAACAGGTACTATAAGTAGTACCTGTTGTGTAGTATCAGGAATAAAATTGAATTTGCAAGAAAAAACAGACCTTAGAATTGCAGTTCAAATGTTTTCCATTATGTCCCTTGAAATCCGATTCCATCGACCAGGCGCTAGACGGCCCGTAACCCGTCTTTTGCGTCGTCCGCGTCGAGGCCCAGCTACCCTTTATCCCTAATATAACAACACGGTGCGACTCATAATTTAACAGAAACTATACCTACTTACTACAACAGGGGTGTACCTATCGTAAATAGCCACAGGGCAACCATCCAAATGGTGCCCCTTCGTAAATTTTACGTCTTGAACTTATACACCAACAGTATGGCCCCAAACTAAGCAAGGCTTGTACTATGGCTACCGTGCAATGGACTGGGGGTGATCCCAGTGACGCCCAGACTAGGGCAAATTACGAAAAGGCCGTCTTAAATTTGATGGTGGGAATCGAATCCGCAACCACACGATGCAGTGAGCCAAGCGAACTACTGCGCCATGCGATCATTGTAAGTTTATTACACGACTGCCCAAAAAAGGAGTGTATATGTATTTAGGGTTCATGTATGTATGTATGTGAGATTCTTTATTCCACGATAACTTTTAAATCCCTGAACAGATCTTGATGTATCATCATTGCAGTCGGGGGACCTATTAGATTTAAAAGTGTTCCACAGAACGGTCCCCCGACTGCAATGACACTGCACTTGTTTTAAACTTTTTAGTTCGTTTTTTGGCAGGGCAGTCGTGTTTTTTAATGTTGATTTTTAACACTTGTAATTTGCAAATTTTGTATCCTCCTTTGAACGGCGCCTAGTTAGTATATTTTTTAAATTACTTATACTTACCTACACGTAAAATTTACGCTCGCTTTTTATTTTATGAATTTCTAATGAAACTGCGTTTTTAATATCATTAAGTTCTTACTACATCATTCGCAAACAAGTTACATCACCAACTTTGAGTCTATAAAAATAGCCTCCTCATCCCAAGGGCGTTGTACGTCGACCA
This sequence comes from Drymonia ruficornis, assembly GCA_947859195.1. Lineage (NCBI taxonomy): Eukaryota > Metazoa > Arthropoda > Insecta > Lepidoptera > Notodontidae > Drymonia > Drymonia ruficornis. Next base: position 5,132,921 of record OX401905.1, on the reverse strand, counting down.
GCAGGGACGTTGGGGGGTGGAGTGAGGTGTGCGGGGCTTGGAAGCTATCCGACCGTACACCTTAAATGTCTACTTCTGGCATAAATGCCATAGTACCTATATACAACAGTTTTCTCGTAGCACGCTAAGAAGCGATTGACTGTTCGTCTACAAAAAGGATTAAGGCAATTCCTCACGAGATCGTCACTGAGTGTCATCACAGCTACGTTTTTTTTAAAAGACTATTTTGTTGGCAGGAGTGGCCTTAATTACTTCACAAGTGCGCGCCGGCCAGAGGGACAGGGGAGGCAGCTAGCTAGTTCAAAGTGCAAGCCATGTGGAAGTACCAGGGAACTATACACATATACCGCTGTCATTACAGTATTCAAGCGAGTAGTGTTGTTATTCTTTTTGCTGAGTGGCGTAAGTGTTTCGTTTGTTAACCATGGCAGCAGGAGCAATACCTATCGTCGTATGTAAAGGCATTAATTAAAACTGGATATGGTAAGGTGAAACAGAGATAACGGTTATAGATCCAGGTTTTCTGTAGAAAACTTGTACACACATAATTCCCTGAAATCATATATCTGATAGTATTAACACAATATTTAAAATAAACCTCACTTTGTGGCTGTATTCTTGTGTAACAGGGACCCAATGCTGCAATATAGCGATAGATACTTTTTGCTAAAGTTTTTTAACAAGGCGTTTTGTATCACTGATCCTATCACACACGCGTGTAATCAAAAAGGGTAGACAGAAGACTTTATTGCCTAAATTTTACAACACCATTTGGTAATATGCACAGTAGATTTATTTCTACATACCTATTAGACGTGGTTACCATTTGATAAACGAGTAGGTAACATAGGTATGTTTGGTTGAAATAATTAACACTCATTTTATCATCATCTTTTTATCGGACCAAATCACTGCCGTCGGTTAGAACGAAAAGTTCGCTCAAAACAATTCATTACAAACTAATTTTAATAAGGTAGGTATAAACGTAAAGAAATCTGTGAAAATTAACTATTCGTAAACTAAAGGGCAACTGCGTGTAACTATGACACGTAGAAAGAAACAAAGACTTATTATAAAGAGTTTGGAAGGGCCAATATCGGTGACTCTTTGTGTAAGTTAATATTTCTCAACATTCTCCTGTAGCCCGATTCACGTAACCAAAACCGTAACGATGTCTCAGCGATATAGTCGCTGATAGCCTTTTTGTATTACGAAAAGGCTATCAACGACTATATCGCTGAGACATCGTTACGGTTTTGGTTACGTGAATCGGGCCACAGGTACCAAAACATGTGCAGAAAGCATTTGTTGTTCTAGATAACAGAATTCAGCATCTTGACCACTCAAAGCGTCTGGTAAACAACAGGGTGGTAGACTATGTACGTTTTATAACTATACTTGCCTAAGTAGGCAGGTATAGTTATACAACGTACATATTAGTTACTTAGGTACCACGCTAAATTGCTAATCGGAAACAAATTCTCATCCTGTGGAATCGCGGATACAGCGCTGTCGCGACATCGTGCTTGAGTGTCATCGCTGTAATATGAAAGTTTGTTTACAGAATTTTATATTGATATTTCATAATGTTTACTCAAGTAAAATACGTAAGTCTTTTGTTATGAGTTAGGTAGGTATTTACCGAATACAAAACAATAGGGTTTTTTGAAGATAGGTATGATACTGACCATTCTACCGATGTTAATCAAGATAAGTAGGTAGTGTGAGGTCTCTCTACGTGTTTATTCAATTCTAAATAGGTATTTCAATCACAGCATCAGACGTGATCTGTGTAGCTACATTACGATTCCACATACCTACCTACCTATATGCGACACTGATATCAAATAACGCTATCTATCGCGAAAGACGTGTAGCATTTCAAGGTCGACACCATCCAAGTAAAAATTACGTCTCGCTAGGCCAGTTACGATTGCGACGCAACTTGGTTCATGTTTTATGTAGCCGTTACTCTGGGTATTATGGTACAGCGACTATAGTTGATATCTACATCTGTGTACAAGGCGGCGAGGTCGCAGCGGGTAGGCATTGCGAGGGTCACGCAGAGGTGACGGGCGCCGCGTGCGTGCGAGACTGGTGCGAGATATGGGGCGGCGGCAGGCGGACAGGCGGCGGCGGCGGCTCCGCTGATGTCAGTGGAAGCGAGCGGCGGCTCTCCCGACGGCGGCGGGCGCACGCACAGAATGCAGCGGGGGCGGTGCGGGGCGCGGGCGGCGGCCGCTGCTGGCGGCGCTCGCTGCTGCCCGCCAGTCAGCCGCGCGCCACCGACACGAGTGCTGTTTGGGCCGCGCGTGACGACACCACCTCCGCCTCACGCAGGTACGTACTTATCGCACGTGATTTTCATCACTTCTTACGCCTCCTCTGCGGACCGCGCCGGAGGCGTCGTCGACGTCCGGCTATTTCGGCCCGTCCTGTCCACTAGAAATAGCCGGTGGTCGGCACCGGCGTCGTCCGCGCCGGTGGCGGCGGCCGCGGGCGCGATGACCCGTCGTGTTTGCCAAACGACAATCCCTAAATACTTGCCGGTCATCGCTTCTGCTTTTATCAGCGGTACATACCTACCTATTTATTATTTGCCGGCGGTGCGGTGAGGTCAGCGAGCGAGGCGATGTGCGCCTTATCGCGTGAGTCGTAGGGTCGGTGCGGCTCGGCGGCGCGCCGACCGGCCGCCGGCGACGCGCCGCCGACCGGCCTCGGGATCTTGTCTTTGTCGTGCTCTTGCGTCGTCTTATACCTATACCTATATACCGTCTACGTATTCCACCGCGATGAAACTGCAGCACAAACAACCGAACTGATTAACCGCCATTCCGTCGGCCATTGTTACTGCCAATTCCATCGCACTCAAGACGTTACTCACTGCGATGAGTGTTCGCAACGCGAGTGCTGTTAAGTTTTGTACTTTGTAACTGATGCCGCGGTACTTACTTGCCTCTCATCAACCTAAGTACCTAGCTACACTACATAGGTACCATTTTAGGTGTTATGGATGCTGGCTCGGTGTTTATTTACTTGATAGTTACTGGGTACTCTTAACGCGAAGTATCACAAACTTTTTGTGTACGTGCCAGAAGTCAAGAACGCGCCTGCTTTACATTATTTATAGTATTACATAAATATGTACCTAGTATTACGCAGCAAGACAATAGGAAATATCTATCTACATCGTTTTATCCCAATGGCATTAAATACATAAGTAGGTATTTGCATCAATGACGGACGAACCTCTAAGGCCGTGGCCGCACCGGTAAGGCGACTGCGACGCGACAGCGATTTCTACCTGTACAAGTTGTTATGCGGCCACCACCATAATGTGGCGTGTCCACTTATAGTGGTTTGATCGCCGTAGCCTCGCTGTCGCAATGCGATCGCCTACAGACCAACGGAAACAAGTCGTCGACGGAAATGACGTCATACGTCTACAAAAATTTCAACTACCTTCCTTCGCGACCCCAAACAGAAGTATCTAATTAGTTAATTATATTGAAGTAAAAGCATATTTTCCTAATGCTGACATTATTGTTGAATGGAGGTAGCATGGCGTAAACGCATGCGAGCATGGAAACGGCATCAGATTTAGTAATAAAACGTTACTGAATACTTTAATCAGTGTTACAGTATGAAATATTTGTGAAATGCGCGCCGGTTGCCCGGTGACGGGGGAGCCGGTGCTCGCCGCACCGGTGTCTTCAGCACCACCGCACTGTGCGTGTAACACTTACTAGTACACCCGAACTTCACCCTTATTTCGTGACTTAAACGCCTCAATATCCCATGGCGACTCGTCGACACTTATTACGCCCTAGACGCATCGTTCAAATGTTCTCGACCTCGCACCGTTCTCGTCCAAACCATTTTCGTCGTTATGCCCTGGTATAGTGAGAATATAGTGGTGTGAATGGTCCCGGCGGTAGCAGTGTTTCGTAGCTGTGTGTAGCAGGGGCGAGATCCCCGACGCACAAGAGAGTGAATGTTGGAGGGTGGGCGAGTGCCGGGTGCCGGGGTGGCGCGCCCTGCAGGAGTGCTCGACCCGGGACTTCCAACAAGGATTTGCTAAATCTGCTGCTTTTACGTTGGGTCCGCCGAAAAAGCGAATTACCGTGTTAGACCGGAGTCGGACGTTGCATTACCGTAATTAGAATCAGCAGTGTTAAGTCTGGGATTCTCGCTAAGTAGGTACTCTGAGAATCCCTTCTTGAATGTGTGGAAAAATAACGAGTAATTAATGATGAATGTCTTGTGCTGGTAATTATCTTAATACGAAAAAGCCATTGCTCCTTCATATTTCAAAATTGGTGCTGATTCTGTTGGCTACACCAAATAAATTCCATTTTACTAAACTAACTTTAGTGTCTTCGTAACGTATGAGTAAGATACATATAAATCATTTTAGATATGTCAAATTTACATTATTTATGATTTGGCACATAGAACATATTTCGCGAATAAAAAAAGCACTAATCAAAAGACCAAAGTCTTGGCGAAACTCCGTTTGTAGATGTGTATCAAGTGAAGCACCTATTGAATTCTGACAACACACAATATAACCGACAGCGGCCGTTAAGTCATCGCGCGTAAATAGCAAGCAGAATTCGAGTTCAAGAAACTAATTAGTGCATCTGCCGGTGCCGCCATAGTCTACTGTTTTATGTCAGTGCGCAACTTCCCAGCGCATTAGCACATGCGCTTGACACGCCCAACTGTTTCGCATTGCTTTTGAAACCAGTTCGTAAATAAGCTAAAGGATACCTACATGCTAACAGTACAATAATTAGGGTTGCAGTACAGCGGTCGAAATTGAGCCCCTAGCCTCACGTTTGCTAAACTCCTTATAGTCTTAACATAACATAACATATACGTCACGACTTTATCCCCATTCGGGGGTAGTCAGAGGCTTGAGTGGCCATACACCACCACATTGTGGGGTATTAAGCCAACTTAAAGCCCACGTTTTACCGGATAATCAGAAAACAACGTGACAGGTGGTGAACCTTGTCGCCGTGTATACAGGAACTGGCTATTACCTAATCCCGAGGGATAGGTAGGTTTCCTCACGATGTTTTCCCTCGCCGTAAGCGAACTGTTGATTACCGTATTTTATTGTATTAATATTTTTTTCCTAAAAATGCTTTGTTAAACCATTGTAAACTGGCTAGAAATCTCTATTAATTTGGCCGATAGATTTTAGGGTTCTGCACCATTAGTGATTTCTTTTAATTTGCATGGCATAGGGAATAAGTGTTACACCCGTTTGTCAATGCTGAATAAAATCAGAAAAGACCTAACTTTACGGCATTTTATTGTAGCCGTAGTAGCATGTAATTACATAGCACGTTACATATCTACCGCACGGTAATAATATCTTACCATGTCTACGGGTAGATGGGGTAAGAAAAAGTGAAATAGCGCAAGCACATGCCTATGACTGATAGGTATCGAGCATGGAGGGTCTACTCCATGGGTATCAAACAACGATCTTCAAAGGGCATCAAGTGTTAAGTGTGTGTAAGTAAGATCATTTTATTGAGAAATGATAAGTGTCACTCAAATATTACTTTACTATGATCGTACTAGTCTTAAAACTGGTCTATTATAATAACAATAAGATATTTATAAAACTTTTAATAAAAATAAAACCGCATTAAAAATTATAAGAGGGATGTAACGATGTATCATAATATACCATCATAGTCACAGAATACTACTCGTTAGCGTTTTACATTTTAAAATGCAAGATGGTACCTATAATCTCTACTTTCTTTCATGATTAAACCTGTGAAAGTGCATCACTTACAAATGTTTCCCAGTTTCTTCGAAAGAGAATATAAAGCACTACGGGTTCTTGCCCATATAAACTTTTTTGAAAAGCTTAGTTCTAGATTACGTCATTTCCGTTTTATATACAACTTTTAAGTTGAAGTAAGTTGGCCTTACTACGTTGGAGGTTCAATGTCTTTGCTAACACCGAATGTAGCCTCGCCTACGTATCGGTATATATCACCAGGCGAGGCTAGGCTAGCGCTTGTATTTGCTAGTTTTAAGATAAAACAAATTGTACTACTTAGGGGCCATCCATTAATTACGTCCCAAGTAAAGGGGGAGAGGGGGTTGACGAAATGGGACAATGTGTGACAAGGGGGTGGGAGGGGTCCTAAGTTTTGTGACGTCACATTTTAAAATCGAATATATCTAAGTATTAAAACCGAAATTTGAATTGCTAATTTTTGTGTTTTTTATGTTAATTAATTTCTGAAAATTGTAAAAAATATGTGACGTCACACAGGGAGGGCGGAGTCCCGCAAATGTGACCAGGTGTGACAAGGGGGGAGGGGGTCTAAAAATAATGAAATTCGTGTGACGTAATTTAAGGATGGCTCCTTACATACGTTTAAAAAAAAAACCTAATATCTAGTCTTTAGCTAGGTAAGTACTTAAAAGTTTTTTTATAAAGCACATTCTAGACACAAACTAAACACGAATAAACTACATATATTTATTGGAATCTTTCTCATGGTCATAATGTTTTAGAAATACAGCAACATTTTTAGTTGTTTCAAATAGAGTTTAGTCGTCATTTGTAGCCAACAGAATTAGCACCTTGTCTATAATACTAAGTACCTATTTAGAATTTATTTTCTTCACTTACCTGACCCCTGGCCTATTATTTCTGTTGCTGACTGCAGTATCGTGTCGTTGTTGAACACTTCTTTGAAACAGTAATTTCTTTACCATTTCTGTTGCTCGCGTGTCGCCTGCAAGAACTTATTAGTGCGATACAAAAATGTTTTACTCAACATAAGTCAATGCGAAAAGAAAGAAAAAGTACGCGGTTGGAAACGTCGTTTCAGGATTAAAAAAATATTTTAAACATTAGTTGCTTACAGAACCCGGTTCTTCTACTAATATTAGTAAGTAGCTCTATTAATAGTAAGTACTTCAGTAAATTAGAAGCTTCTGCTAAATATTTCACAAGTGATTAGTTCTTATTATTTTATAAAAAAGGTACTTTGTGGGCATTCGCCCTCTATCCGGTGAAGTTATTAAGGTCACTTCGGACAACAGTCAATAAAAAAAACAAAAAAAAAATGATTCTGAAACTCGCCCGAAACGTACAGAGGTTATTTCATTTCAACAAGCTATATCCACCGGCACCTCATACTGAGTATTTGGCCAAATTCGGTCACAGTTGGCGCCAAGTTTGCAGTGAACATTATGTGGTGAGGTCGTTGGAGCGGCTCTGACTGCGCCAGCCGACAGCAGCTGCATTGCAGCTGGCGTGTGCTTTTGCTCGTTTTAATACACCCATAGAATCCTGCCGCGTTGGATAGCTACCAAGATGTATATTATACCACAGATACGTGGGAAGACCGGATAGTGAGTGCGTGATACAATGAGCGCCTCGTTGCGGTTGTCCGAATTTTTACGTAGACATTGTACCTATGTAGGTTTTATAACTTTATTCAGACAATTTCTAAGCGATCTATTGATGTTTACTACTAATCTAGCACCGGATATGGACCGAGGTATTACTTCATACCATAGTCAACTTATTAGTCCTACTTTTGACATGAAAACTGCTAATATTACTACTATAATCAAATACCTATATTATTTCTTTAGTCTGAGCTATATAGTGAAACGTTGGCTTTGAGCTGGTTAATACCTCCACAATGTGGTGGTGTATGGCCACTCAAGCCTCTGACTACCCCCGAACGGGGATAAAAGTCGTGACGTTACATGACATGACATGACATGAGCTATATATTATTGTTATTAAAAATATCTAAGTATGACAAGTTCTAACCCTGAAATCTTTGGGTGATATACATACCTGCCCCTGCCAGATAATGGCGTAAAATTATGGGAATCTATCTAGACCATGAACGTAATACGTAAAAATTCTTTGATCTAGACTGATTACTATCGGGAATGCGCTGCAAATATTTGGCTGGCCAAACATTAGACATAAATGCCATCTGAGTTAATAAAAGTGCGATAACTTCTTGCTCGCGTTATATTGGTTTGCTAAATTAATTGGCGTTCGTTATTGCAAGAACTAAATTAAGTAGTAAATTCTAAATTATTCGAGACATAAAGACACGACAAAAGACGATTTTAATCACTTGTTTGTTGTTTGTGAAGTATATTATCCAGTATATCGTTGTCTTCGAGACCATTATGAATAATACAGTGTAGCTTTTGACTGCCACGTAGAACGCGTATTTGCAGCCGAGAATAACTGAGTTCCACACCCGTTTCTATGATTTATTAAAATATTTTTCTATAAAAAATAGACTCGTTTAAAGATGTTGTCGATACGTAGGTAGATACGTGTAGAGGTTTAGATGGCCGAAGAGGTCGGGCGGCCTCCCGTCGTCGCTCCCCGCAGGCTCGAGGCGAGGCAGGGGATGCTTAGTTCCCTCTTTTTGCTTTCATACCTACCTAACCCAGTATACCTAATCAGTTCTAACGGGGTACTTATTTTTCTTTAACCTGGCACTTAATAGATATTATTTAAAATGAGTAACTTTAAAGTTTACCAGTAATTTTTGTATTACAGTACTAAAATTATTTGATTGAAATTGGTAGTTATAATCTAATTCCACTACTACTTTTCTGATTAAAAGCACATTTATATGCAGGCATTTTACTTTTTTTTATCAAGCGATATCTCTACTAAACTCTACATTCTTCTGAAAAAGATTGAAGTATTTGTAAAGGAAAAGATGTTGGGGTTGGGAGTAGAGAAAAATGGAAAATATTGTTCTAACGGCATTAACAAGGATTTTGTGTAGGTAGCTAACGGGATTCAATTTGCGTGCCTAAACCAAAGTTGATTTCCTTCGATCTTAACATATCCGTTATCATCATGAATTTCAGATGTACTGTTTACATCTTTAGGAGTAACGTTGACAAACCGCAAGCCATTTAAATCAAACTATCGTTATAAAGATCAACTCATAATAAATCGATAGGTACCAATCTGGACATGAATAACATGTACGAAAAAAATCTGTAATGATAAGGAATTTACAAGATTACAATACGTTATTAGCATTAATTAAGTTTGTCGCTATACAGTAGGTAACATCGCTTAACGCATCGGAACTTCTGAAAATGTATGACCCGGCAATATGCCGCAGTCGCCCCGCCGAGATAACGTTATCAACGATAGCCTTGGCGAGGATTCTGTGAAGCCACACAGCCGCATGTGTGGTGCATGCTAGCGTACCTACTTCGGGGCGAGATTTCAATAAAATGCATTCCCCTTTTTACAAAGCAGACGACCGATGACGTCATCTTGGGAATTTCATGAGACGCGCCTTCGGGATATACCTATGCCACGTATTTCGTATGAGAGAGCTTAGCTTAGCATTTTTTTTTTGTATAAAACTCACTAGGTAGTGTAGGGTAGGCAGTATTCAGGTTCTTCATATTTTTTTCTTTATGTGGGTAAACTAATAATACCTAATTAGAATAGAAATGTAATCTGCAAAATTGTTGGCATAGCGCAGCTACTGAGCATAGACTGGCAGGAACAAAATTGATAATCAGATTACGTCTATAAAACACTCGTTATATTCGAATACTTAACAATAATTGATTACTGAAATCTGTAGTTAGTTTGTAGTTTTTTCCCAAAATATGACGAATAGCGCGCTACATCGCATTGTCTGATTTGTTCCGGCATTTGGACATTTTCAGTAAAAGGGATAGCCCGTATCGCCAAGGCCGGTAGGTAACATGTCAACGACGTCTCGGGTGTTCATACAACCTGTTTACGTTCTTTGTTTCAAAAAGATAACGAAAACAATGCAGAAGATAATAAAAAATTGTAGTAGAAACCACTTTGTTTGACAACAGGGGAAAATTCTATCAATGCAGCGTTCCATTCACCGTAATTTTTGTTATTTTCGCCCACAAAAACCGTTAAAAACTAAAATAATGATCACTTTCAGTACAAATTGGTGCGAGTGGAACGTGATTTGTGAACGAAAATAACGAAATTAACAAAATTAACAGTGAATGGAACGCACTAGAAGAGAAAGGGTCCTGAATGTTTTTTAGGGTTCCCTATCCAAAGGGAGCCATCGGGACCATATTACTAAGCCTACGCTGTCCGTCTGTATGTCTGTCTGTCTGTCTATCTCATGAACCTTAATAGATAGAGAGTTGAAATTTTCACAGATTGTGTTTCTGTTGCCGCTACAACGACAAATACTAAATACTAAAATAAAATAAAATTTAAAAATAAAGGGGGTCCCCATACAAGAAACTTAATATTTTTGACGTTTTTATGTTACGGTGGTAGGGTTGCGCCCTTTATGTGCGAGTCCGACACGCACTTGGCCGGTTTTTTAAATTCGTAAGTATCAAAGCAAAATTAAACTCGACTTTATTGCTTTACGATGGATGTCATAGCAACAACCCGCGGAGGAGTCAACGTGACTCGCTCGAAAACCGTCGGCTATGCAAATTGAAAGGACTGTGGACGCATGCAAGATACACCGAACTAAATGTTGGGAAATATTTCGTCGAAGCGGTTGTTATCATCACGCTTACGTTCCGAGTGATCTCGCCTGGAGCGACTCGTCCGCGATGTCACTGAAACGAAAAGAGGTCGGCCGCCGTGTTCGCGCCAGCATCGTGCAACGCCAACAATGAAGAGCGGCGCGCCAGTTCTGTTCTGTGCCAGCGCTATATCGAACACTACACGTAATAATCGCAGATAGGCAGGCTGCCGCGCCCGCGCCCGCGTGCTGCTGTAGGCGGCACGTAATGTATGCGTGCTCGCTTTGGCTGACTCCATTCCATATCGCCGCGTTGTCGTCTTGCCGGCTCGCGGACGGACGTCGCACTCGCAGTGACCTCACTGCGCAGGCGCCGACCACACCACCTAAATATGACCTAAGCGCTATCGAGCATTGTTTCTTTTGTTAACAATTTAAATGAAACATTCTAAATTTAATTTCTATGTGTAGGTAAGAATTGAAATAAAATTACAAAGTAGACTGCTACTAACTTCTCCTCTAGAACTCTACAACTGTTTCGGTCATTATGCATTTTAGTTTTTCGACAAATATAATATTGCCTTATATAAACAGTAGTTCGTGACTCGGTAGTGGGCAGTGGCTGTCACCATCGTTAACAATCGTGCAGTCACCTAATTGACTCCGCTCTACCTTAATTAGTACTCGTCTGCGATCGCGACGAGAGTTATTGCATCTGAAATAAGACGTACTAACCTTTACCAGTAGATATCTACCTAGTTCTTATGTGGAGTGTGCGAGGCCACGCACCACCTGACACGAGAGCAGCTGGCAGCCGGCTGCCTGCGCTTGCGCACAACAAAACTCGTTTCGAAGCAGACGCCTCAATATGGCGGACCACCGACGACCACAACGTCGCATTATGACGGCCAGCATAGATTTAATGTGTCTAAATCGCTTTAAATGTGACGATTTCGTAATCGGAGCGCTCCACGCAGACGTTCGCAAACGAACGCGATTCAATATTGAAGATATTCTTGCCTTTTCAGTCCTACGACCGATCGTTTCTGGGAAGTGCCGCGTGAGTCTGTTGGATGGCTTTGTTGTCGGCTCGCATTGTAGAGTGGGCTGTCCTTTTGCCGTGTCCGTGATCGTATTTTTTCCGCTGTCTTGTTGCGAGCGGGCAGACACCGTGCCCTCGCGGTGTAGCTGTTTACACGACCAGCAAGTATAGCTATAGGTATAGGTAGGAGGGTTTAGATAGGTTGGCGCGTAGGCAGCGGCGGTCGTGCGGCCCGCGGCGGCGTCGTCGCTCGACCCTGATAATTTGCTGCGCTTATGTTACTTCAACGGCTTCTTGCGACACGTTGCGGCCGCTTTCCTGGGTTTCTACTCCCTACACCACGCATTCGACGTGTAGGTGAGTGTTTACGTATAACGCAATGAGTTCTTGATACAATGTGTAGGTAAGGTAGAGTCTACCTACAGATAGAGCTACTTACTGAATTGCATAATGTTGTCAATTGCATCCACGGAGTAAAGTCTAAAGAAAGAGGTGCCCTTATTATATATGTATGAAAAAAAACGTGGTCATTGTTTTTTCATTTTCATTGTTCTATCTACCGGTAAATAGTTGAACTACTCGCTTCGTTTTATGTCGATGTTAGTACTAGGCCGACCACTCGGCCGAGTTGCTTAGGGCCAGTCCCCTTAGTGATTGGTCCATGATTGCATCTAATTTTAGAAGTTTTTTTATATTGTTTATTTTTTAGACTTTAGCATACCTACTATAGGGTAACCAAACGTCAGGATTCACGAGATTTTTAGAATACATTTAAGTACAATTATGTACTCACCTACAATAACAAAAATCTACTTTGGTGATGGTAACCCCTTTTAATAGGAATCTGACGGGAATGTTAAAATTAGTATAAAGACATCAATTACATAGTGTTAAATCTGATGGTAGCCCTACTCCCGAAGATTAAGGAGATGCGTTTTGTATTCATTATGTACCTAATAAGCTACTTATAGTATTTCGAAGTACCTACCAGTTGGTATTTATTTATCTAAGTATTTCTCGTTTCTGTGAGGCATTTTACAATACTAAATTATGTATTATGAAGGTACTATTACTCTGGTAATCTAATTTCTATAAAAAACTGTTTTACCAAGCTATTGTGGCTATCATGTGCGTACAATGAAAATTAACAATATCGCAGTTGTATTGTAGCGAAAAGTGTTTGCGTCATGAGGTGCGGTCGCTCATCTTGCAAAAAAAACATGTGGTGTGCATTGCACTACAAGAAATTATACTTACATTACATGTAATGTAAGTACATAGCACGTAGTACCTACCTATACCTACGCTTCATTTCAGTACAGTTGGAGCCTGTAATCGGTCTGCATATTATGAGAATTAGTTGTACTTAGGTAAGTATGTAGTAGGGATAAGTTGCCATGTAAGTAGATAATGGTCAAGTAGGTTTACGTTCGCTGCTTTTATACCGGATAGGTATTTGCTATTGGAAACAGTAGGTACCTATTGACTCATAATGAGTAAATCGCGCAAACAAGTCGCCGTGACCGTTCATGCACGAGTCGATCGACGTCGATCAGTGTGCGGCGTCCGTGACACCTAAACGAGCGAGCAGCACCTCTGCTATCTGGTGGTTTGATAAGACGCATTTATCAGCGGGCCTCGGCGCGGGAGGACCGACACGAGAGCGGTTGCGGTCGGTTGTTGGCGGAGAGACGCAGGCACTAGGCTGGGGCAGAGTCGCCGCACATGTTGCGGAACGTGCAGGCGGGTGCGCGGCGGGGGCGCGGGGCGCGGGCGGGAGCGCCAGGGACGGCGGCGGCGGCGGCGGAACACCGGCCCGCCGCACGCACACACCCGCGCCGCCGACACGACGCCCGCGCCCGAGGAGCGTCACTGCGCCTTATCGCAGCCATCTTTAAACGAGCACAGCTCACGCCACCCGCCACTCGGTACGAATTCCATTCGAAAACACTGTTGCCACGATGGCCGTCGACGGCGGCGCTGCACTCCTTTTATGCGATTGCCGTGCATCGTATAGCAGCCCCGCTCAAGGTCGTGTTAATTAGGTACCAGTCCGACCGGTGACAGACGAGCTCGTTAGCGATTCTCGTCGCATAAAATACCTATCTAGCCTCGTTCGTATAAACAACCACATTTATCGTTTTCAATGATCGGTGACTGACGGCGAAGTGGTCCGTCGTCGTCGGCGTCATCTCGGAGCGAGTTTTGATGGGTAATGAGACTAGATGCAATTTATTTCGATTGCATCACACCACACTAGAATGAGCACGCGGTAGAGTCCCGAAAGACCGCTCTACGTTTACTTTCGGCGTCGCACCCAATAAAGTTCACCCTATTTAGGAAATTCGCCTACGGTCTATACATCTCCACACTAGGGTGTTCTTGCGGCCACCATCTGTATCGATCTCGGGAGGGTGGTGTGGGTCGACATCCCGTCGCCTACGTCTCCGTAGAGGCGGCGGCTGGCAAAGCTTCCGTAAAATCCAGGCTAGAGGCTGTCGGGTGGGTGATAAAGGAAAACTGCCTACGTAGCCGGCCCCTGGCGGGTTCGCTCGGTGTTGTCGCGCAGCTATATATAGCACGTGTTGGAGCCGGTGCGACCGCGCCCGCCGCCGCGCCGCACGCCGCCGCTGCGACGTCCGACGAAAGGTCAATTGGCGCGCAAATTATTTGCGTCGCAAATCCGCAACATCGCTGCACCATCCAGTCGCTATAAACTAACATAATTAAAACCCATCTCCTGCTTTGCCGCATTATGGAAGTCGGCACGGTTCGCGGAATGTTATCAGTTTCGCACGCAGAGCGACTGTAGGTACGTGCATATTCCGCATAGATCACTGATTTAACACCGGCCTAACAGCGAGCGTGTACTCTTTATTGAAGGCGAGAACGCGGCGTGCATTCTTATCGGACCTCATAATAGGTATTGTGTACCGGGTATGTTGTACTCAATCTATACACGTAGTGTCGTCGGTCCCTAAGTAGAAGTCTATACCTAAGCGGGCATAATGATTGCAAGATCATAATACCTATGTCGTTTGATATCGTGGTTAATTCAACAGAATTTAAGGGATAGGTAGGTATAATAGGTAGCTCAGGTAATGCGTTTGAGGTGGTAGAGCTATCTATGGTAGTTACGTGGAGTTGCATCATTCTTTAGATCTAGATAGATACCTACTTGTATTGATCATGACCGAGTTTTAAAAAATACAGCGTGTTTACGAGCAGACGTTAAAACAGTTCTTTGTTTTCAATGCGTTTTCTAAGAGTTAAAATTGCCGTTCATTCAGGTCTCCTAATAATAAATTATGTGATAAGCGGTGCCTAACTTAAAGTAGTCGACATTCGCCTATCATTAAATATTTTGACTATTGTTCTTTGTTAACACCCCGATAACAATATTTTCTAACACCACCAAAGATCTCTTCGGGGTACCATTTTTCGGCTCTCTCTGACGCCTATCAAGTTTCACCTATAACAGTCATTGAAAACGTTTCAAGTTTCCGCCGGAGTAGGGTTGTGTTAGGGACTACAATGCCCTGCGATATTTTGTTCTTATTCACAAGAACGGGTTTGAATTCAAGAAGTGGTCAGTTAGTGTGGAGGCCGCAGCGAGGTGAGCGCTTCGTAGCACCAAGGCACTCACTAGTTAGTCACGCTTGGAATGCCTACGCCGACTCAGCTCACTGCGACTCCTACAAGAACGTCGCAAACAAATGACGACACAGTCGACACAACCAACACATCCATAGCTCGTTGTCACCTAACATTCATATAAGTGTACATGAGTACCTATGTATGTAGAAGCGTCGGTATATATCTTTGTGGTTGAGCGTACCTACTAATTCAAACTGTAAACGCTGCTAGTCATTTGATAATAAGCCTGTACTGGACGTATACTGCCGTTATCGTTTCCCTTGTGCGCCAAATTATCTTCCCTGTAGCCCAATGCCAATTGTTAATTTATGTTAATGAGATGATGCAAAAATTTCGGACGATAACTTTTGTTTTCGCAGCAAAAGAGCAAAACAAATCGCATATATTGTAATATCTTTAGTTTAATTACCTAAGCAGCTGTTATCAAAGTCAAGAAAACAGTACTAATAACGATTTCAAATCGGATTAGGGCTTCTTTTTATACGCAATATCTAAGATTGTTTGCCGTTACTTCAAGTAGAAGGAGTGAACATCCAACCCCATTGACTGTGTCCAGTACAAAAACCTTACCTAGAGTTCGTTATTGTTAAACTAATAGCGTTAAGCAATTTATTATTTCATAATTCAATTATATATCCGGTATGTTGTGTTCAAGAATGATGTAATAATGACAATTATGTATTTATTATTTCACTTATTATGCTCTCTTATTCTACTTACTCTCCGGTTAAGTCACCAAGTTAAACTATTGAATTGATCGTAAGTTTCATTACCAATGTTAACTCGTTTACGGCTGAATAACTTCTGTTAAAAAACTTAAATGTTTACAAGGTTCTCTACATAGAGTCACTTGCTGATATTTTTTAATTTTGATTTGTTAGGTTTGACGACCGCATGGCGTAGTGATTCGAGCGTAGGCCGCTCGGCTTACTGCATCGGGTGGTTGCGGGTTCGATTCTCGCCAGAGACAATTTTCTGAAACTGCCTTTTCGTAATTTGTCACGGTCTGGCTGTCACTGTAATCGCCCTTAGTCCATTGTACAGTACCCATCATAGTACAAGCATTGCTTAGTTTGGGACCATACAGTTGGTGTGTAGTTCTGGCGATATTTATTTATTTACCTATATCTTTTTGATAAAATTTACCATAATGATGGTTTATGTATACTAATTACTTACACCGGCACCTAATATTATCTTGTTATATTCGAAATCAAAAATAGATAAGTATCATTATTAATAAGGCATGAATAGATTGCCAGTTAATTAATAAGACATCTTATCATTAAGCTCTGGCAAAGGTTACCGATTAAGATATTTACACAAGAAAATTATATTTATCGCACGGACAAATTGTAAGTATCCCGTAAATATTTAAGGTAATAAACGTACAATTCTGTGAGATAACAATTCGATAATAGGTGCTAGGTGGCGGAAAAAATAGCCGTTAGACGTTCGGCCATCAAATGAAAGCAAAAGCGTCCTCGATAACACCAAATGACTCGCTACCCGGGATTCGAACTTGAACGAGTTGAGAGTGAAAGGAACAAGACAGTATTAACATAACGCTTATAATGTATTTATAGGGACCGGGCTGGGGCCGAGTTACTACGACAGATTCGATTCACTAGCATGCAGACACCACTTGGAGTTACGATCATGAACTTGGAATGCACTTTATGTAATTATTAGTTTCGTGATAATTTTGATTTTATAGAACTTACTGTACTTAGTTAACATCTTCGATTATTACTGACTGTATCCTTCAACAAATCTATTACAGTTCCGAACATAAGATAAATTCAAGTTGGCATTAAGCGACATCTTCGTGCGTTACGGTCCGGAATGTTTGATAGTGATTTTTGCGGAAGGCCAATTAGTGCACCGACCTCTATGTACATCTAGTTAGCAGCGAAACAGCAGTCTCGAACTTCGCTGTAGACACTATTGCAAATCGTCGGTATGAAACGCTGCGAACTCGCGCTGGTGCTATTTTTATGTCATTGTGACAAATAAACAGTCGGGCGTCACCCGCGCCGCAGCGGGCGCGGCCGCGGCGTGCATGCGAACATAGCGTGCGTGCCTACACAACATAGGTAGGTAGACATCGACGTCCGTGGTAGACGACATCCCTGCATCCCCGGACTGCGCCGGCTGTGCCGCTCTATAAATACACAGCAGGTGTGGTGAGCGCGGGGCGTGAGGGCGCGCGGGGCGCGGGGCATCCGCCTCTGCAGAGAGCTTGAAACCGCTCACAGCGGCCATCGGACCTTAGCGACGCCATATCGATTGCGAGGGCTCCCCCTGCGGCGCGCCGCCTCCATTGTGCTCGGGCTGGGATGCCTTCTCCGGCCGTTTCCTGCCTCGGCCCTGTCGAGTTGTCTGTCGACAGCCGGCTGCCCCGCCGCGCGCCCCGCGCCCCGCGCCCGCCCGCCTGGCCCCACCAGGACGCGACCGCCAGCTGCCTCGAGCTACATGCATAAGTGCTTCACACGACGCACTTTTGGATAACCACGTTGTTACGGTCGGAATATTCGTCATCATTAAGTAGGAGCCGGGCGGAGGCGACTGCAGACACGTCATGCAAAGTTGAAACACAAGGCCCTGGTGAACGCTCAGTTATAAATAAATCAGAATAGGTACATTGTTATCACGTTTGCGGCTTGCGCATGATTCTTAATCAAGTACACAACACAGGTGCCTATGCCAGATAAAGCTCTGGTGTTAACTGGCTGGCTAGTATCAAATAGGTACCTAGATAGTAACTACATACAGGACAATTATGAAATTGTAGAGCAGAGTTGATTCATAAGTCGTTTATAAAGGTTCAATTTGCTATCCGGTTTACAAGTTTTTGCTTAAAAATTATGTAAAATAAAAAGGAGTGATACAGATATTCAAATAAAAATTGCTGGGGCCATAGGAACTATAGCAAAATCTACCATAGTTAGTGATAGAGTAGAGACACTTAATTCATTCAGTTTTAATTGTTTGTAAGTTATCCTAAAGATTATAAGTTAATTCGAATTTCCTTATCAGTCAACTGAAGTTCATTCAAATCATATAAATAAACAAACATACGAGATAACAGGTTTATATATGTTAACTATGTTTCAACGGAAAATACACCGTAGGTATATTGCAATAGTACCATCGCAAGTAAGTTCAAAAATTAATTCCGTACTTAAGCGTACCTGTACTTAATTAACGGCCGGCGCACAGTGAGGACGGCATGGCATGGCATTTTAATTTTTATCAATCGAATTTAATACTTATCCAATCGAAATAAGTAATATATTTCAATGCTCGGTGATCGACCTCGGAGGATCGCGGAGCATTTTCTCGGTGCACCCGCTGAAGCACCTTATGTCGATTGGATAAGTATTAAATTCGATTGATAAAAATTAAAATGCCATGCCCTGCCGTCCTCACTGTGCGCCGGCCATTAATGGCATTAATTTATTATTATATTTATGACATTATATCACATGATACACGCCACACACGAATAATGAAGAAAGCAATTAAATAAATCATTTCCTACAACGCGTACGTTAACATAAGGAAAGTACAACAAATTTACCATTATAATGGGTATCAGTGAGTTTCAATTGTTTACCAATTCAATTTGGAGTCTTAATGCCCAAACATTGGGGGCTAATGTCGTAAAACATCGAAATCATAAACAGCTGTACCCGCGTGCGTACATATAACAACACATAGCTTCACAGTAGTCCATGAGATGCGTCCGTCCGTTTCCGACTTTATTACGTTTTAGTAGAGTTGTTAATAGTGTAGTCTTAATTCACGTTTTTATCCAACTACGCTATAGGTCGACTGAAGGTGTTTTCTATGACAGTAGTCAACCTACCCTCAAAAACTGCTAACCGACTATACCTACTACCCTTTATTATATGTGCAAATATTTGTAACTATTCTATACCTTCAAAAAATTATAGTGTAGGTGAATATCTGGCATTCAGTTTAGTAACCAAAACAGATTGCAGAAGTTTCATGTAATCTTAATAATAATCCGTTCTATTTCTAAACTAAAAAGATAAATTCGTTATATTTTTTATTTTTTGAAACTGAAAGAAACAGCTTTCTCAATGTTGTAATGGGATTATGAAATAAAATCCCTAAATTTTGTACGAAACGCAGCTACCTGTCACCCGCTAAAATATGGTAAAATACGAATTTGATACTTCACACGTAAAAAAATATTATTCGCTGAAACAATTGTTTGTGTTGGCTCTACATCTTTTATTTAGAAAAGACTTCAACGCTTACCGATTTATGTTTCTTGTTTGATAACTTATTAGTCAAGGAACTATCGTTATTTTAAGATGGTGCATTAAGTACCTATTAAAATCTCCGTAGTAGGTACGTACCACTATAGGTACTTAAATAAAATGGATTATGCGGAAAATAAGGACTTCTTTAGCCGTTAGATAATTAATTAAACTTTTTCGCAATTAATTCACATCTGCTTTACCGCCTGCAATCTCTAGCTTTGTCATCACTAACATCATCTGCAAATTTACTCATCATTATCATAATAGGTATATCACGTAGGGAGCACAGACTTGGTAAAGTTGCCATATGTACCCACATCCCGAGCTATGAAATGAAAAAATATTGTCGACAACATCTAGAGCACAACTCTCATTAGACCGTTGCCGAGTGGAGGTCGTCCGCCGGGCTGGCTCCCCTTGCCGTCGAGGATGAAAAACATAGGAACCACGACACCGGTCCGACCCTCCCGCGCCCACGCGCCCTCCGGCCGTGCCGCTGCCGCCGCCGGCCGCGCCGCCACACCGCCGCTGTCGGCTGCTGCCGGCCGGGGCCCCGCGTCCGCGGCCGCCTCATTCACCCGGCGACGCTCTCGCGCACCGCACACGTACCAGTCCCGGCCGCACCGCGCCGCGCTACACGCGCGCACCCCTCGCCGCCCCACGCCGCGCGCCCTCCCGGAACGTTTAACCGACGACGAACATTGTTTTGTTGCAGCGGAGTATGCTACAGCAGATGTCCTCGCCGCCGAGCGCGCAAGTCGGCGAGGTCGCGACTCTCGTGCGCCAAGTCGACGGCCGCCTCTGCGGCGACGTGTCTTCAGAGGCCTCCTCTGACGCCGCGGAGGATACAGAGTTGCCGCAGTGCAAAATAAGAAGAAACTATAACTGCACCAAGTGCACGTTCTATACTCAAAACCCGCGCGCTTATCTCGTACACACGCGCGACGCTCACTTTGTGAGACTCAAGATTTATGATTGTCCACAGTGCGTTTACGCCTCGAAAAATCATCAAAAGCTTGTGAGACATATAAAAATGATTCACTGCGCCAAGAAGAAGATGGATTCGGAGGTAGCACCTTCGGCTCACGAGACCACGGATCAATTGGAACGAATAGAAGATTTACTAGAAGAAGTCGAGGAGTGTGAAGATGTATCGATGGACGTCGAAGACGACGTCGACGATCCCTCCGAGCGCCTCGAAGATGTCGATATGGACGGTGAAAGGAACGCGGAGCGGGCCACCTCATCGGGGTTACTGAAGTCAAAAAGCAAATTTTTCTCATGCGACAAATGCACCTATGTGACCCACATAAGGGCCAGGTTCACGAAACACGTCAAATATCACTCTATGCCGATGATCAAGTGCACGATCTGCGATTTTCGGACACCGTACAAATGGAATCTAGACCGGCACATGAAAAACCACGGAGGCAATGGTAGTTTCAATTGCTCCATGTGCAACTTTACGGCGGACATCAAGCAGAGTCTGACGGTGCACGAAATGAATCATCACACGCCAGCCGCGGGCCAATCGCTGGCGAGTCGCCGTCGAAACCGGGTGGGCGCCAGCGACACCGTGACCGCGGACGGCGACACGGACGCGGCGATGCGCGCCGCTCTGCTCCCCAAGGAGGAGGAAGGGAGCGGCGACTCGCGGTCCTCACACTCGGCCTCGGTGAGTCGGCGTTGACTATCAATACGTGTGTAGGTACGGGCCAGGGGCCGCGCCCCAGGCCGGCTGTGCCGGCGCCCGGTGACGTCACGCGCTTGTCACTTATCACTAGCTTCCCAGCCGCACGCGGGTTTCATAATCATACGCCAGACTCCTGTCCTATTGCAATATGTTAGTGCATGTTTGTTTCATTTAACACACAATCACATTGATTTCGAAAATAGGAGGTAGTATTAACGTCAATTCACAACAAACACAACAACCAATAGAGTTGACCTTAGGTATACTAATGTTGTCTATCAATACATTAGGAAAAACAAAATAATGTATACGTATCTACAATAATTATCTACTTACTATTATTTATTATTTGATAAAATTATACATATTATAATAGTTCTAACTTATAGGCTGTGGTTACAAGTATTATAAATCAATAGTTATAAAAGAAATAATTAGGTCCTATACGAGGAACCTTTTATCTGGATACCGTCGTCGTTACTAAGTAAATTCTTGAGTTATAAAATACTTTTATTTCTAGAGTTCAGCGATAGGTTTTATCAGTTATAATTTTACAACACTGGCGAAATTCTAGTTTTAGGAGCCATCTATCTTTTGCCAGCTAAAACTTTCAGTAAAGCGCGGTCTCCGAACCTTGAACCTTTACAATTTAACACCTAACTTATGGTTAATAAACAATATAAATAAATTCGATTTCATAATATTTATGTGATATTAACAGTAAGTACCTAGTTAGGTACCATATGAAGTAACATATAGATATACAAATAATACTATAAACTGTTACGCATATGCCGTCTATGTAATGACAGGTTATAATTATTACAATCCTACAAATGGAAAGCCATAAACATATACATGATACCAATTTTCGTTTA
Source organism: Drymonia ruficornis (assembly GCA_947859195.1). Classification (NCBI taxonomy): domain Eukaryota; kingdom Metazoa; phylum Arthropoda; class Insecta; order Lepidoptera; family Notodontidae; genus Drymonia; species Drymonia ruficornis. The sequence goes on along the minus strand of OX401905.1, from coordinate 5,110,821 downwards.
TTTCAGGAAATGGGTTTGCAGTACGCAGAAAGAGATTTAGTCAGCTGCAAAAGCGATTCCAATGACGCTACCACATCTGACGCCACTGCCAAGAAAGATGCCTCGCACTTGGCACAAGAAGTACACAGTCCGCAATCGCCTAACTCGAACGCAGACGAAACAAAGGCACATAAACAAAACAGAAAAGTACCAAGACCAATTCCACAACTTATACCATTAAATACTTCAACTCCTAATCAAAAACAACCAGCGCTTGGAGAACCACCTCAAAAGAAATTCAAAGAATCGTCAATCGATGATATTGCCGATGGTAATCCAATAAGTAAGATGGACAGTTTATCTGCAGATATAAGTTTGATACCCCTCAACAGTAATCTCACGGTAAAGGAGAATGTTGTTCGTAAGAAAAACGAGTCATTCTTTGACCGATTAAAAGAAAGACTGTTAACGGAAACAGCGGAGAATGGAACTCTAACTTGCAAAAACTGCGGGTTCGAAAGTAAATGTCTATCTGAACATTCCGTACACGAGAAAAATTGCACGCCACAGACTAATCGAATAGCTACAAACACATCGATCTCGAGCTTAAGCTCAACACGGTGCCAAAATTGTAGACATAGGTGCAAATCCAGTGCTGATCTATATGTTCACATGCAAACATGCAGAAAAGGCAAATACTCTGAGAATGGGGATATGAAAAATCATAACAGCAATGACGCCACGACGTCAAATCATGAAAAAGATATTGAACCGCATCCGATGGAAAACGTCGTCTTTGTTTGGAACAACTTCAATCACGAGTCGAACAAGTTTGATGTACCACTAGACATAAACATAAACAACGATTCCACTCTCCCAGAAATAAACAGTGGATATGATATTGAGGCCGTTGATGAAAACGAAACAATGAATTTGTCACCGAGTCAAGCTGTCGGTAGAAAAGTTTTTAAGTGTCCACACTGTCCATTTTTCTCCACAACTGCATCCAGATTTCATGTCCATATCGTTGGGCATCTGAACAAGAAGCCTTTCGAATGTTCTCTGTGCAAATATAAATCAAACTGGCGATGGGATATTACGAAACATATTAAACTGAAATCCGCCAGAGACCCAGAACACAACGATGCTAAAGTACTCATGACCGATGAGACAGGAAGACGAAATTATAGCAAGTACAATAAGTTTTTAGCGATGCCAGTTTTGAATGAAAACGGGGAAAACGAATTCCACTATATAGACCCTAATACGTCGGTCGATGGCTCGATGGATGTAGATGAACCATTCAATGATATGTCAGACGTTATAAATATGCAATTTGAAATACAACCGCTCAACCTGCAAACTCAACACAATCTGGATAAGTACGATATGATGAATAACACAGGTCTTGACATGAAAAAACCCAAGAAAACATTATGGAAGTGTAAAAAATGTAACTACAAGTAAGTATTTTAATTCCGATTTGCTTGGTGGTATTGGTGGAGTTATTTTATTAATTAATCCATAGAAGTATCACGCGCTAACGTGTAATTAACTTAAAAAATTGTCTACTTACACACATAATTGTATATACGTATAACCTATTATTAAAATTTACAGGGATCCTTCGAAAGAAGCGCTCTTAGAGCATGTACGCGAACACTCCAGATCGGAAGGCAGCCAGGAGGACAAGATCCAAAACGCCAAGAAAACCGATAACACTCCAGACCCCGCTGATTTGGCTTATCGATGTGGCCACTGTAATCAATTATCTAATTGGAAACACGTTATACAGGTGCCTAGTTATTATTATTATCTTGTTTCTCTTAAAGTTAATACCTATCTATGTGAATTAGACATCAATCTGAACTTTTTTTTATTCTTTACAGAGGCACTGCCGTCTAAAGCACGATGGTATCATAAAAGTTATAACTACAGTGAAACCAAAACCTGATTCAATGGCCAATGAAATTACTAACGATACGTGTAATAAGTGTCCGTTCAAATCAAGTGACAGAAATGTACTACAAGCGCATTTACAACAACATCAACCTTCTCCGCAATCCGTGTTCAAGTGTTATTTTTGTCCATTCTTCGTCAAGGATGAACAAGAATTGACGCAGCATCTCCTACTACACGGCATAACTGACCCTGAAGACTACATCGGTAAAGCAATAGGGTGCAAATCTCCACCGTTAGACTTGCAAGGACCGGCCATTCCGACATGCACGTCAACTACGTCAACCAAGCGACACAAATGTACAGAATGTCCATATGAAACGAACAGCAAATCTCAGTACATGTATCATGAACAATTCCATAGATTACCAGCGGATACGCCTTATAAATGCCCTGAATGTAATTACAGTGTATCAAAGAGACACTTGCTTCATCAACATTTACGAGTTCACGGCATTACAAAGAGAATCGAAACTGAGGCAGAATTAGAAGCATCAGCATCGCTACAGAATAAAATGGAGATTAAAGGCGAAGACCAAATGAACCTTGAGGAGATACCATATGTATGGGTTTCTGCAAAGAACGAATTCCACAAAATGTACAAATGTCGTTATTGTTCATACGTTAATTCCCAAAAATGCAAAATACCTAATCACGAAAAAATTCATTGTGTCGTATTCGAGAATGAAACAACTATTTATAAATGTTTGGAATGTAAATACACGTACGATACCGCTAATAAATTAGCTGAACATTCCAAAATGCACGGGGAAATTTACGGTCGAATATATTGTCCTGTCGAAGAAGATATCCCAGATGAAGAACAAATTACCAAATTACGTAAAGTTATAGAAATTGAGAAATGTAGTAATACAGAAAATATTAAAGAAGAAGACGGATTAGCGAACGAAAACAGGGAGATAAAAACTTTATACTTTTGTCAGAAATGTCCAGCGAGGTTTTTTGAAAAGAATGAATTCCACAGCCATGAAGGGCTCCACGACTTAACATATTTGAACAGATGCCAATACTGTGAATTTTCAGTTCCGGAAGAAGATGAATTAACAGCCCATAATCAGATTCACAATGATGAATATCACACAAAAACAAAGATGCTCAAATTTATTCATAACACACACCCTTCTTATAAAGAGCCTAGATTAGAACCTATACGTATTCATCCATCAACCTCGGAAACAATATGGGTGGTAGCAAGCAAGCCTGAAAATATTGAAGGGACTACTACGAAAAAGCACGTGCCAAAACAATATTATTGCAAACAGTGCCCGGCAAAATTCTTCAAAAGCTCTGCACTAAGTTACCACGTGGGGTTACACGGTGGAGAAGGCGAACACAAGTGCAAGAAATGCAACTACGCTGTAAAGAATGGTGGAAACTTAGCTAAACATGAACTGTTACATGAAACTGAAACTAAAGCGTCCAATTGTGATTATGAATCCGGTGAAGACATGGATTATAAAAATATTCCATTATCAGGAACAGATTTGTTCCAAAGAAAGACTGAGGCTCAGAAAAGAGTGTTAATCGATAAAGATAAGTTAGTTAAGCCAAACGACCATTTCCCGCCTGTCCTACAGGCAGACCCACAGTTTGGTTACTTAATGCACGGTAATCCTGAATTCATATACCCCACATACTTGAAAAACGGTCGCCAAAAAGAAAAGCGTTACAAATGCCACAAATGTCCATCTGCCTTTGAGAAACGAGAACAATATAAAATACATTTATCGTTACATGGTTCCAAACAGAGATACAAATGCGAACTATGCGATTATTCGGTTAAATATTACGCTAACTACGTCCAACATATGAGGAAACACCAAATGAATGACGAAGCACAAGCCGAAAGGAAGAAAGGTAGTAACGAGTTTGCAGACTTAGAAGGTCAAGAAGACATTAAACAAGAAGATAGCACCGACAATATCAAACTGGCGATCAAAACTATGCCAAAGGGTGTACCAAGAAGTGATTTCCAACAGTTCTCGATCAGTGACCAACAAACACTCCGATTGCTGCAGCGTAGACGATCGATGAATAATAATTCAGGAAAAGATATTGGTAATAGTGAAAATTCGCCGACAAAGGAGCGCAAGTTGCACATGTGTTTATTGTGCCCCTACACAAACCAACGTCAAGATTCCCTGAGTAACCACTACAGAAGACATGGGGACACAGATGCCCTAAATGCAGCTAACCATAAATGCTCGTATTGTGATTTAGTGGTCGTGCAATCACATTTTTTGCGGGAGCATTTAAAGACTCATTTTAATTATCACAAAACCCTTACGCCGGAATGTTTCGTGGCTAACAACGATGTAAGTTTTACTATAACGAAATTGAACGAAGATAGTGAGTCTGTTGATCTCAAACTAGATTTGCGTAGTAAAAGTTTAGAGTGCAATGATGAAAAAATATTTGTTAAAATAAAAACGGGAGAACTATTGGTGGAATAGAACATTATGATTAAACTATTATTACCGACGTATTGTAAAATATGTAGATTGAAATAAGTTTAAGAATATAAGTATGTATGTTACTGAAACGTTTATTAAAAACCTATGATTAGTTTTAGCAGTAAGCCAAATGAAAAATAAATATGTTCACCAAAGCGTAGCTTGCCATATTAGGATTATATAATCATGGCCATTTTGGATTCATTATTATTATAGAAATGCTAAATTGACAAAAATATTTCAGTTGAACTGCTGACATTAGATATCTATAATTACTAAACATGTCATAAAGGTACGCCACCTCACCGCGAGTATTCACGTCTTGGTTCCGACCTTCTGAACACTTGCAACCGACCACCAAGCATTCGTCTGGAGCGATGATCGTTGCAAGATTCACTAAATAAACTTTGTTATCGACGCCAAATGCTCGCGGTGACGACGCACCTCTAAGTTTTTTTTTATAAATTGTTACCATTTTAGTTAGGGCTGCAAGCACTTAGAATTTGAAGTTTCAATTAAAATGAATGGGTAGAGCTTATTATGTACCTAATCAAACATTGGTTTCCTTGCAGCTCTAAACATGCTTATTATTATATACCTACCTACTCATGAAAAATCTTTATGCATAACTAACTCCAGATTTTATTAAGGCTTGCATTGTGTACATTTACCTGTTACAATAAAAGGCTCATCTAATGATTCAAAGTAAATAATATCAGCATTAAAATTAACATACAGTTCAGTCACAATCATAATGCGAGTTTCATAAAATTCCAATTTGTGAAAATCAGACAATACGAATGAACCATAAGTTTCATATTTTTATAGGTAACATAAGAGAAAACATAACTTATATGCTATGTTATTATCTTTAAAACCATTGTATATTAATTATTGTAGTGCCAGTTTTTTAACTTTAGGTTTTGTCCTAAAGGACACATTCCTGTTGTGCAAAATATTTTATAAATACATGAATAATCCAATGAAAATCTTGTTTAATTGTATATTGACTATAATTTGGTTTTTAAAATAAAACCAGAAGATCACTTAAAGCAGATTAATTTATTATGTTAAAACTAAGGTCACCTTATCTACTAAACACATCACTAAACATGATTCTGTCAATGACAGTAGAAAGGTGCAATTAAAATAGCAAAAACTGAAACCATAATTCATAATAAAATTTAATATACTTGTTACAGTACAACACCATACTGTGTGGGGTACACTAAGATGGGACAGTTTAAAAGCAGTCTTAACAGAATTTCCAACGATTGCCACATTCATTACAGAGCACAAAGGTGGTCATCGGTTCGTCAGAACTTCTGGTTTGCAGTTGGTTGTATGTGCAGTTCTTCTTTTTGCATTTTCCACACTTGAGCATTTCAGTTTTAGTTCCCTGCACAGTGGCCAATTGTGCATCATTAATAGCCTCTTTAATAAATTTCTCCCTCAGATTTTTCATTTCATCACTGGCCATTTCCTCGGGGGTCATTTTAGCGAGCCGCGAAGCAGAGATCACTCCATTAAGGAAATTTGTACGCAATATTGGATTCTTAACATCCTTTAAATTTGCCACTCTCGATCGAACCCTGTTCTTATATCGCATATCAGTATTTTTAAACTCAGCATAAATGCACTCTTCTAATTCCTCGGCCAGTTCTTCAGGGGTGGCACATGAACTAGGGTTATCACCATCAGTTTTCAAAGCCTGAGTGAGAAGCTCTCGACACTTCAGCCGTACAGCATCAGTAGTGTTGGTCTGAGGTGGAAATGATGCTGTGGGGAGCTTCTTATCTTTATCTTTATCATCTTTCTTGTCTTTACCATCCTTTTTGGATTTTGATGAACTGCCGTTATCTTTACCCGGAGTACCAGGGGTAGACAAGAACTTTTTCCAATTTTTTATCAAAGTTTTACACAAGGATATTACCTCTTCATCCTTGCTGGACTTGCGTAGAGCATTCACTGTCATACCTATTCTGGTTTTAGTTAGCACATCCAAGTTGATAGCCATTGTTTGCAGAGTTTTCAGAAGGTCTAAAGCTTCTTCTTGGCCCTAAAACAAGCAATCGGCATTATCGGCAATAATAAACAATGTTCTATCATTTTTCAGGAGCCGTAGAATCAGGTGACACAAATAAAATGAAGGACCAAAATAACTATGTTATTGTTACACTTATTCCAAATATACACGTGTCCTAGTAAACACGCCGTTCCTAAAACCACTGGGATGTTTATAGATAGTAAATTTTAGAGCGGCAAACGTCTAGCATGCTACCATTATTTTCCTAGTAAAATAATAGACCCACCGTGCCATCATCCGAAGTCATCTTGGTAAGTTTTTTCTGTATTTTCATAACATCCTCTTCCACGCTCATTGTTGATGTATTTAATTAAAGATTGCAACTTCCCGCCTATATTCCAATACAAAATATAGGAAATTATCTGATAAATCGACCACCACACCGAAATTATTACTAACCATAGATAAAGTAGGAGTAGTATCAAGTCAAAACAAATCAATCAAATATGACGGACGGAAGAACATTGTCTATGCGTCAATGTATTTTTGATTTTATGTCATAGATAGAAGAAAATCTGCCGGTAGTAAGAGACAGCGATAGGTTACAAGATGTGAGTAGGTATTACAAGAGGTTTTACACAACATTGCACTTTAGCATGGACGCAGGTCACTCACTTTGAATATGAAACTATTTTATTTAATAAAACCCACACTTGGACACAAACAGTAGGAACAAATTTTAGACATTATTTTCAGTAAAATATAAAAGGATATTCAGTCATAGCAACAATTATATTTCTATGTATTTTCACTTTACAAACACACGAAATGCATTTATTATTGCCTCCTAGGAGTAGAAGTGGGTGCTTAAACTAAAAGCCGTTTGAAAAGTTAGTTTTTTTAAGTAAGCACACAAGATATTCCAAAAATTTACAAAAACTAACCTTATTTTTATGCAAATACAGCTCAAATCAATATTTAATTAAATTGAACCTTATTTCATTACCCAGAAAAAGCAATACATTGATACTAAATTATATTAGATTGACCATATTTCTATGCACATAAGGCTCACTATAAATTTTTCAGCAAATAAGTTTTTGCTATCAAAAAGTTCAATGCACAAAAGCACAAAAAAAAAGGAAGAAGCAAAAAACTAAGTAAAAAGCAGAAAAGTACTTCCGCGCTTTTTACAGCGACTTTAAAAAACAAGCACAAGCGTTACTGCGTGTTTTTAATATAAAGCCGTTTATCACATCTTTACCTAGGAGTCCTAGAGCTAGGATGTAACAAATTTACACGCGGTCGGTGGAGGCGGGCGGCACGTCCTATGGCTCTGTCTATACAATGTAAGATCCAAGATAAAAATTATCATATTCTCTATGGATTTTTTCACTAACAACGCCATCTATCCTTGGCATTGGTATAACAATACCTACGTGACATTTCACGAAAGAAGTCTTGCGGAAAAAGTCGGAACTATGATAATGCTTTACGGTCCCGTTGGCGTGGTTGGTTTTCCGGCCCGCATAACACGCTGCCAGGTCGTAGATTAGATTTCTACCCGGGGCATGCATTTGTGTGCATGAACATGTCTGCATGTGTCGAGAGGGGGTGTAATTACGCGTAGTAAATAAAAATACAACCAAATACTACGGTTTGCCTATTCTAGTATCGAATTATTCATTAATAATACCTAATAGGTATGTAAAGATCCTACGCTATTAAAGTTTGCTTAAACTATTCGCTATAAAATTACTAGGTAGGTTATTCTACGGTAATTCTTCATAGCACATTATAGCTATGATAACACCGGTCGACACGATGCTACCTAGGTACCTATCTACCTCAAAACTATTTTCGAAACTAAACGGCTCGTTCCCCGTGAGGCCTTTGATAATGTCATAAAATAATTTATATTAAGCAAAAAAGGTAACATACCGAATATTGTATACTAGTGCCTCGGATAGGTAACGATAGTAGGGGGTACAATTTGCAATTCATAAAATGCTCTACGCCAATTTCTTTGGCTCTACGTGTTGATTGCATTCTGTGCTGCCGACTTAAACTATAGTCTGATTTTTAATTAGACGAAGTGGGCTGACAGGTTCTTATGTCACTTTTCAATATAAATAGAACAAATAAGGTTCAAATTCGACATTTTCAGATGTCAGTTGGCTTCGTCTAATTAAAAAATAGACTATAGCGTGCGTTAAACATGGTAGAACCACGGTAAGTTTTTCAGACATCGAATGTAGAGTCCACCCACGTAGATTTGAGGAAAGGGGACGTCCATAAATTACTTACGTGAGGTCATTTTTGAGTTTTTTCGACCCCCCCTCCCCCTTGATGAGATTTCGTGAGATTTTGCTCGACACCCTCCCTCCCTCTATAATCTCACGTGAGGTTTATAAAAAGCTATATTCTAGAAGAGAAACATGTTTTACTTAATTTAATCCAGTTTTTTTTGCAATTTAACACAGTTTCTTGCGGTAAAAATAAATTACGTGAGATTTGCCGAGACCCCCTCTCCCCCACGTGAGATTTGGTGAGATCGACCCCCCCTCCCCCCTAAATGCCTCACGTAATTTATGGATGCCCGCCAAGGGGAGGTACCGGTGTAAAATAAAATTATAATTTTCATTAACAATTAAAATGACGCAACATGCAGCTGATTCTGACGTGTTATTGTTATGACTATATTATTTATCCTGAACTTAGAGGTGCATACGGGAAATGCCGGTAAAGTACCCAGCATTACATTATACAATGAGGTGTCTCTGGCTTACTCATTTTCTTAGGAATACCTACTTGTGTCAATAAACAATGCTCTTGTTTCCCTATAGTGGATAACTACTTATTACTCTGAGTAGGAATGACTGGACTACACTGTGACTACACGCAAGCAAGATGGTGCACAGAATTTCTGTAGGTAACATTGACAGGTGAGGACCTAGGCAATGGGTAGTATCCCATTGCCTAGTGCCAGGGTAAATTAATTCCAATGCAATATCTTCAAATACCTATTGCTTGTATAATGTTTCTCGTGTCGATTTTTTCCCTGAGTATGTGAAATATGATGTGGGCTAGATAGCAGAACCTCTTTCGGTAGATTTTAGTACAAGTATAGGCAATACGGTAGGTACTTCTCTAATTCGAATAATTGACCAAGAGTGGCCGGGCACTGACTATTTACTCAAGGGACATTTTTCTGAAAATGCTCTAGTACCATTAATGTAAGGAATAGGGAAGATACGTGACGTAGAACCAAATGAACACTAAATTTGTGCTCCGCGCATCGCTTTTGCGCACAACTGTCATCGACAAATTGTCATCAACAATGTGACAATTGCCGATAGACAAGGGCACAAAGATGCACCGGAATACTTATACGAGCGAGACAGCCTAGCTCCTCGTAGCGTTGCTCCGGCCGCCCTCGGTATGCCTCGGTAGTAGGGTAAACCGGGGATAATTGAAACAACATAATTTTTTCGATTACCTACTGTAATATACGAGTGAAACGAACGAGTGTCAGACAACAACTGCTTTATTATATATAGGTACCTTCACTCACAATCATGATACTTTATAATTACCCTCAACACCTACCTATGATATCTATGTACGTCAGTCTACATGAGTGACTCATCGTTCGTAGCTTCGTTGGCCATGTTCGGTTATTTGGATAAAAGCGAGTGACGCAGTTATGACGCCTTAAATAATTTCGCACCAAAAACTGAATTTACGATTTTAAATTGATATATTGATTTTACGTCCTTTTAAATCGTGTTTTTCACAGTTTTTATTATATTATAAGAGTCTAACTTAACTGTTTAAGATTTTTAAAGTCTATTTATTAAACAAAATATTGACGGTTTAAGTAGAAAATTGACAAAGGGTCATCTGAAACAACTTGCTTCTGGGGGTTTGAAACGTTTCAACCGACCCGTCGTTTCAACCGACTTCTGCTGTTTACCCGGATACAAATAAACCTCCGCCGTAGTCGGGTAAAAAGAAGGTTTGAGTTTTTAGAGTACTTATCTATGTTTGTAAGGTTGTATGTATCTTTCATTGGTTTTCTTTCTAATTAAAGAATTTTGAGGCCTTATGTTATTAGTGATCTGCGAGCACCCACTCGGGAGCCCTCCCAGCGGAGTGATATAATAACAATGCAAAGGGCGTACCTTGCAAGGCGATACGTCGATAAACTCGCTAGTGTGACAGGATACTTTTATATTATACATTATATTAGTGGTGGTACACAGTTAAAGTTATATTGTTACAATTGCCCCCGGTCTCCCCTACTGGCATGGCCGCAAGCATCTTATCGTGTCACACACATCTATTTTGTATTATTCATCTCGCTCTCACAAACAATGCGAAGCAAATAATAGTATTAAATAAATTTTCGCTGCACTTTCGAGTGGAAAGTAATTCCGTGTGATTTATTTTTTGTTCCTGAATTGTTAAAACAATTCCTGAATACACGGGATGGCATTTTAATGTATATTAATTCCAGGAAACTAAAAACAAATATGTCAGTACTGATGTGCGCATGACGTGCATTCAAATTGTTGTTCCGCGCCCGACTGAGTCGAATGTTGATACGGGTCTCGATTTTGTGGTGCTGACAATTTTGGACCGGAACCAAGTCTATACTATTTCTTAATGTCATTGTCTAGTACTTAATTAGTCTAGAAACCAAAACAATGGTGAGAAATTGAAACATTTCTACATCTCACTAGGTAAAATATTGAATAGATGTGTCCATATGGCGCGCATGCCTCACCCGAGCACTCATATTATGACATTACGTCTATGCGTTCCGACGTCAAAAGTGAGTGCTCGCGCGAGGCATGCGCCCGATGAAGACGCCGCCAATGAAATTCACTCAATAGACGTGTCCATATGGCGCGCATGCCTCACCCGAGCACTCATATTATGTCATTACGTCTATGCGTTCCGACGTCAAAACTGAGTGCTCGCGCGAGGCATGCGCCTGATGAAGACGCCGCCAGTGAGCCGTAATCACTGACTTGTCGGAGTGAATTCAATTATGTATAATTTTACACGCTAGAAACGATTAAATTGTGAGTCGTCTGCATATTGGTCAAATCATACGCGAAACATGTGCAGCAATTAAATAGTTATGATAACAATTTCTGAGCAATAAGTAGATAGGAACCTATTGCGCTAGTTACAAATATAATATATTATAGGTACATACAGGAACGTGGTAAGTTTCTTTCTACGTTTCACAGCTGATAACACGAGAGCAGTGATAAGGGAAAATCCCCTTTCAGTTAAGTCCAACTACCTAAGTTATCTATCATTATAATGTTATTTATGCAGTCGGCATTAGACTCAGTTGAATGGTCATTTAGACAATCGCTTTTCAAGTAGAGAGGAATAGAAATAGGTCATCGTACCAGAGGCAGGAGTGCGAAATAATTATAATTAAGTATAAATTACTTGCTTAGACGCTGTTTGTTGTCATAGGTACTCGGTAAAGCTCTATCATAAGTAAGTACATAGGTACCTATTGTAATTTGTGAAGGACCATGTGTGCCAAGTATAACGATACATTGTTATACTTGGCACACGTATGTACTTACCTAAATACTTACAAAGGTACTTACATATTGTCTATATCTACTTATCTTACATAAAAAATGTAGGTAAGTAATAAAGTTAAACAATAATCTTGTTATCAAGGAAATACCTACTGAATTAATTGTAAATAGGTACGTATCTAGGTACATACCTATACTAGGAAAAATATTTACAAAACATGCCCCATAATTTATGGAAATAGTATCAAAGGTGGAATTCGATCACAATACGGGTACGAATGTACTTTTTTCAGCTTTAAGGAAAATGTCAAATAAAATGCTAATGGTATAAATTATATTTTTTTGCGCATTTAGGTACCTACATAACCACAATGGTAGAACACTACACATTAACTAAAAGTACCTATGTACATTACAGAAAAGGTAGGTAGGTACTTACATATAGTTTACGTTGTACCTATAGGTGTAACACAACTAGGTACAGGTGACTTCGAATTTGTACCTATTTGAGAAAATATTATAAGAACGAATCGATTGATTTAAAAATAAAATTGAATTAAAATGTGAAAGTTACACGGAGTTAAATACCTATAATGGTGTCGCAGGCCAATAAGCAAAAGCCTTTGATGTAAGTTATAAAAATAATTATAAGGATTAAAACACACACTGGATGTACATACCTACTCTAATTAATTTCTACTCTAATTACGTAAATAATCTGGATGTAGAGCAAAGACATAGATGATGAGAGTATAGATGATGATGAGAGAGTGTTGAGTCATGATGTAGAGTTATACCTATAAAAAAAACAATAATTTCGATGTCGCCCTGTACCTAATATAAAACTATAAAAGTAATGTAAGTATAATACCGACCTATTGTAGGGAGGTTACGAACTAGGTACCTATGTAATTAGATTAACCATCATTGATAAGAACCGATGCAAATTATGCAGACGCGATACAACAAATAAGTTTTATGCGGTCATCAAAGGTTTTCGACAACATCCGATAACAGACTTAGGTACCTCTAAATTTATAGAACGTTATTATGGACTTGCACTGACATTACAAATCTCTTTTGTTTCTAAAAATGCTTTGTAAAACTATTGCAAACTGGCTACAAATCACTATAGATTTGGGGGTAAGGATCTAATGTTGTCGAAAAGATCGCATAAACCCTACATGTAGCATTATACCTTCCTGATTTTTCAATTGAATTGGATATTTATTATAAAAAATACCTACTCTTCCTTCATCTAGGTAGTCTCTGTATTTCATGCATCATCTCTTTGGAATTATAGACGTTATACTGCATCTGCAGGATCACGCACGCTGGTAAGAGTGACTCCAACTGTACCTAATAGGTACAAACATCGATGATAAAGCCTATAAAACCCAGTCGACGTATTCAAATGCGTTCTGCAATAGCATACTCTTTGGCCTTCCGCCCTTCCAAGCCGAGTGCGGTTGCGATATATAGCTTGCAAATAGCCACGCTGACTGTTTGTAAACGTTAACACATTGCCGAAGCACGGCGCGCGCGCATTTCAAACAAATCAAAGGTAATCACAATAAATCCTTTAATTTTTAATAATTTTAACAGATTCGTATCCTTAATAATATCGAAATCTCGTCCTTTATTTACTGTACTGTTAAAGAGGTATGTTAATTATTCATATTTTTATTTTGTAACATCGAAATCAATTAAATTATTTAAATTAACTGACATAATAAAATTAAATATCATCGTTAGCAATCAAATTAATTAAATCGTCAAAATAGATGTTTCGAGTATTCTTGCATCTTAAAAATTTCGAAATAGATTCAATAATAAGTAATAGGTACCTACTTATTAAATGTTATGTTTAACCCATCACTTGAATATTAGCAAGTAGCTAATATTCAGGTGAAGGGTGTAATAATATGCATATTTCCTTAATAATCTCATAATTATTGTAATAATCACGGCAGCAGTAAGACTGCTTATATTTTTTTTAAATTAAATTAACATCATGTTTTAATAATTAACATTAATTACATTAACTCTAATAGTGTTGTGCCAAAATCATCTATTAAATTTACATTTACATTGTACTTCCTAGGTATTTATTACGTACCTACTTGTTACTTTTACCATGGTGCATTTCAAAACCGAGTAATCAATGTCATTTTTCTGCATAGGTCAGTATTTAACCTAGGCCTTCTTAAATGCCGCTCAGGGTAACTCTAATTGGATAATTTTATGCATTTATTTCTAGTTAGTTTTCACTAGTGTTAGTTTTCTATCTATGTGATATTTGTTTGCCCCGGTATCGTGCCTTTCATTGAGCCATTAGCCCTTTATAAGCCGGTACGCAATAAATTACTCAATTGATTGAGTCTTCTAGTAAAAAAATCCTAGACTCTTCTAGATCATAATTTTATCCCACTAATATTATAAATGTGAAAGTTTAGATGGATAGATGGATGGATGGATGTATGGATGTTTGTTACTCAATCACGCCAGAACGGCTGAACGGATCTCGATAAAATTTGGCACAGAGATAGATTATAGTCTGGAATAGCACAATTTAAGCACAAGCACTTTTTAATTATGCGCGGACGAAGTCGCGGGCGGAAGCTAGTTTAATATAATTTAGGTCCTAATTATCTTCATTCAAGTTGGGCTAAACATTTCTTGCTAAACAATAATTTAAGATGTTTTGAAAAACATGCATAAAAGTCTTCCCTGAGAAATGACAGGGAAACACATTTATAATATCTTACGTTATTTTGTTGTCATTTATTTTGAACTTATGCAATCACACGTCAAGAACATTTTGTCGATCGTTAAGTTACATCACTAGGTGTGGAACCTGTCCTCGAGCGTGGTGCTTTGCAAGAGCTTGGATTCTGAAGAACCGAAAGGACCATGACCCGCTTTCGATTAAATTTATTTCGTCTTAGGACGACAGGCAACTGTAGGTACCTAGTTGTTGTGTGTAAACATACCATTAATTTGACATTTTTATGGGTTAAGTGGAAAAACACAACGTTATTGATTTCTTATAACTACACTGATATTTACACATATCTAGTGCACGAGAACATAGCATTACGTAGGATAATTAATTATTTACAAAGTAAATAGGTAAGTATAACATAGCACAAGAAGAAATACCGTGCAAGTTCGGAATCGCCCTAGCAATCCGTATAATGTTATATTTACGCGATCAGACGTCAAAAGTTTCTGTACGGCCGCTCCACTGTTTAGCGCTTGTAGACACAGCTATTTACGTTTACCTACCTTCAGTTACCGTACAGCAACATTAACACACAACACAACAATTTAAAATAAAAATGTTCTACATATAAAATTATCTCTTAAAAAACACCTATTCACCTATAAACTTCTTGCAGAAACCCTCATAATGTGGTTCTCGTACATGGTCCTCGTCGTGTCGGTGGTGGCCTCCGCCAACGCCTACTCCGCAGGCGCCCCGGACTCCGCCTGCGTGGACATGGTGCCCAAGCACCCGGTCCCACCGCAGAAATCCCCGGCACCTTACGTCATCACTACCAGCACTAAGGTACGTCCAGATGGATCCGATCCGATCGTCCTGCATCCGATCTGCAAGTTGACTGGTGCAGTCAGCTTGCAGTCCGTTGGCAGTTTTGGCCCTAAAATAGAAAGTTATGATGGACTTACACTGACATTACAAATCACTTTTGTTTCGAGTAATCCTTTGTAAAAAACTATTGTAAACTGGCTAAAAACGAAAATGTTTATAAATTGGACAGTTAGTTTAGTTACTGCACTAAAACCGTATCCAAACTGGATTTTTGCAGCTAATTGAACTTGTGTACCCAAATGTACCTAATGTACTTTTTCGTCTATACATTCGGGTGGTGGCAAAAACTTTTCTCCTCGTAGGTCTGCGTGCAGGGAACATTTTGCCGGCCGGCATTCTATGTAAACTTGCGTGCGATTGTTCAAACTGGGGCACGGGGCATCATACCTAAGCGAATTTTGTAGACTGGCGTGAACGTTTTGTTGGTTCGCTCTTGCATGTCAGTTTGGACGATGATTTATCCTGAAACAATTAATATGTGAAATGCCTAATCAGACAAGATTTTGGTGTGTTCGATTTGTAGTAGGTATGTCACGAATAGGATGAAAGTATTTATTTATTTGGACGGACGCAGCCGTTAATAAGATTGGCGTATTGAGTGAGTAAGTGATACAAGGATATTATATTTAATTTATTCCACTAGTCCAGCAAGAAGCCGTAATTACCAGCCCATAACGAACCTTCGAAAGTTTTGTTATGCAAAATGTCCTGCTTTTTGAGTAATCTCGAAAATAAATAACGACTCGGCTTTTGTAACGACAATGCATTTTACGATTTAAGTAAACATACTCGTATATGCAGGAGAAACATTACGACCGACCGTGTAATTTCTGTACCTATTTGCTCATACCTAGAGTACAGATAAAATTTACAGACGACTATTTCGACATTCTGGTACTTACTCACAAACTAGGTACCTAGACAGTATTAAAAATAAATTATTACGTTTTATTTATAATCCGTTTTTCGAATAAGTTGCAATACAATCCAAAGGTCGCAGCAAGGTTCATCTCTTTCTTCTAACTTTAAATGAAACCAATCATTGAACCCAAAATATCGTTTCATTTCATTTCATATCTAGCCTACTTACCTATATTGAACTGCAAGGCAAATTTTTAAGTCGTTTGTTGAAATTTAAAGTTTGCTACAGCTACATGTTTTTTTTTTTTAAGTGAGTGTCATTAGTAAGGGTTTCTTTTCTGATATGCTTAATTTTTTTTTGTCAGACCGTGAAGGCGGGTACCGCAATGGAGGTGGTGATCAGCGGCAAGGGCCCCGAGAACACTATCCGTGGGCTGCTCCTGCAAGCCCGCGTGGGCGACAAGCCCGTCGGCCAGTTCACCCTTGCCCCTAGCGACCCCTTCGCCCAACTGCTTAACTGCGGACAGCCGGGTGTAAGTATTTTTATCTTAATCCTTGATGACGGAACGCAATGAAGGGTGCTAAGTCTGACGCTTTTAATCGTCTAAGGCTTTTTTATAACTGGTATTCTGTAAGCGTGATTGTTTGTGGGCTAGGTACTGTATTTTCAGGGTATATGCATATGAGTTATTCTTAAAATTTTTACTTAGCAATTTTTCGGAAATAAATCCTTGCTCGTTATTCTTTCTTGATACAAATGTGTTCACATTTATTACAAGTAGCTACGTAGTTTACGTACGGTTAATTAGTAGAGGATTTAAATGAGATACTGCAAGTACCTACCTATTTGCTTAATTAAAACTTTAAATTTATCCGCTACAAGACACCCATGACACTCAAATTGACCTTCCCATAGTAAATAGATACTTATGTAAATAACTTATTACCTAATGAACTTATGCAAGGCCAAGTTGACACAGGCTTATATTTAAGCAATAGCAACAAGATAGAAAACTAGAACATTGTTAAATAACTAGTAAGTGTACTTACCTACCTACAATTTGTACCCTTCTAGGTACTTTAAATTGTAAAATACCGAATCAACCGCCACACGCTACAATTGCAAAAACACCAGAAATAATTATCCATTTTTTTGGCAAAGTAATGACAAATAGGTCGCTTAGAACCTACTAAATGGGTAATATAGAGGTTGTAGCTATAGGCATAGCGTGTGAGTCATCTAATCGCGTTCATGACCCGCAGTGATAGCAAACTTCCTTAAACAGTTACTGCCTGCATTGTCGTATAGTATAATGAAAAAATTGCCGTTTATACTCTCAAGGAGACATTATGCCCACGGTGATTAGAACGTTTTTTGAACACGACCTTACTGAGATTGTTAATTTCAGCCTACTCTTGTATAGAATAATTGGAGCCCCTTGTATGGATAACATTGCATTTCATTTATCTGCAAAGCGTTTTTTTATTTACTACTTGAACACTCATCAAGATAAGTACCTAACATCCCCGTCAGATGACAATTAAGTAATTTAATAAATTTATGGTAGGTATGGTGATTCGTAGGCGAAAATTTTCAAAAATGTCAAAATTCAGTAAATTGTTAGAAGAATATTTGTTTGAGTACGAAAGGATTTGTTTATTTGCCTTGAAGGCCAATTCACCACTTTTTATCATATCAAATCAGGTGACGCTTTAGGTATCTACTCTATCTCTAGGCATCTATAGAATGACGCTTTAAATTAGGTGGCAGGAAAATAAACCTTTTTCATTTACATTAGCAAACAAAAGGCATTTATTGAACTTCTTAAAATCTTGAATGTCCTACGTTACGTACTGACTGATGACACGCAAAAAAGTTGGTCTATCGCTCGGTAGGTACTAATTCGTGACGATGTTTTTTCGTAAGTTGCGAACCATGTCAATCAAAGCAATGGTTTGCAACATCGCTTTTACACACGTATGGTACTGCAGCGGTCACCGCATTCATGCTATAGGTACCTACTCGATATAAATGCATACATATTATGTGCATATACGTGTATAGATAGATTTCACAGAGCTGTGCCGATAGTTGCATCACACAAGGCTATATTTATTGTTCAGTGCAAGAGGTCACACTCAACTGATGGGTTGAAGGTGGTCTGTGATTTACTGTCTTAGTTTTTTACTTTGGCAATTCAATGATCTGGATCTGTATTTTACAAGGTTTCGAGTGTATTGCTAATGCAAAGTTTATCAGAAACAAAACACCGTAGAGTATTTATCATTGTCCCTTTTATGCATGTTTTATCTGAGCTTTAGGACCTACCTGTAATGAAAGACCCTTAAATAACTTATAACTACCAAGTCCGTACTGTAGTACCTACTAGATACTTTTTGTACATTCAAATGCTGTAACTGATTATTAGCAACTACATTTTGTCGAATCTAACAAATTTACCACGTCCGAGGACATTGGAACCCTTCACTCAGTTTTAAACACTATTATCGCGATTGTCAAACTGCGGTGAACAAAGAACTTAGTTTTATAAGACAAAACCTATAAGTATAAAATGAGAATTAAGCAGACATGCGTGAGAGACTACCTACGTAACTATACATACCTACCTACGTACCTATCAACCATTTTTTGACCATATAACTCGAGCCTGTAAGTTACTTCTAATAGGCACCTATTGATTAATACTAGGTACTCGTTACTTATTAGCTCTACATCTAATAAATCCTTCAAAGCGTAGTGCAGCCTTGACTTAATTGACAGGGTTTATTCAGTAACTAACCAAGGCACATTTATAGAAGTCATTACACATTTGGCAAGTAGTCATTCGAAACACAACTTCGAATGTAACTACGGATAAAGGTCAACCCAAAATAAAATTGTTGACTTTGATGCCTTTCATACGGCTCAAAACAGTCGGATAGGAAGTTTAGGCGTTGGTTTAATAACAAGGAACTACCTATGGTGAAGGTAAAACGTGCAAGGTGCTGGGTAGGTCGCGAGTCGCCGGCAGTAATATTACCCGCCTAGTAGCCGTGTCCCAGATTGTAGCCATGTTATTATTAAGATGTATGTACTAATTATTGTATCAAATTATATTTTAGCAACATGGTTCGTAGTTGCATCGACGATAAATTAACATTTAATGTAATCGTAATACATAAATTACATAGGTAGGCAGGTACTAGGACTACCTACCTATTAGGTACACGTAACAAAATACGTAAGTGATTCTTTTGATTCGTATCAGTTACGAAACAATTGATTCGTTCCTATTTAGGGATTCCCTCAACTTGGGAAGTCAAGGATATTTACGGATTTTTGCAAGGACTTGACTCATCTTACAAAATATGATATTAACACACCTTTTAAAAGTGTAGCCGATAAATAAATCAACCACTTCCTCTTCTTGCAGAACGCAGTGACACACAAGAAGCACGATGAGAAGCACGACAAGCAGACTGTGGCGTTCACGTGGACGCCCCCTGCCGGCCTCAATGATGAAATCAAATTCAGGTAGTTACCCTTCATAAATCATGCTATCGGCTACTAGAATCTACAGAACCGACTTTGTTCCGATTTTATTCGTGGGGTTGCGAAGCCGGGCCGTCAATAGGTATAGATAGCACTTGGTGGCTAGGCTATACGTGCACCTAGGAATAAGTTCCCCTTGGATATGAACTAGAAAAGCACGTGGCTGATATTAGTTGCACGATCTCGATATTTCCATACTACAAGCATCTTGCGACATTACGCCGTTGACCGTCCCTGGCCTGTGGTATTTTGAGTCTTATGTACTAGTCGGTAACGGTTACCCCGTATATCGGTAAAGATCTTGTTACTTATCACTTTTTTAAAGGAATTTTTATTCCGTGGTTATTATATCGAGGGATCCCCCAAACTCCTTCAAAAGGCTAAAGTTTAGGAATTTATTGAATAGATGTTATAGAAGTTCTACACTATAACAACATTGCAGATAAGTACCGTACCTACTTCAAGCTGCATCTTTGCCCAGGAGTGAAAGACAAAGAGGACACACAGTCACATTGAGAGTTGAAAGGGTCACGCGTTCATAACCTTCAGGATTCGTCTGAGCCGTCTGGCTTACTTAGGTTAACGCACAAAACACGCACATTTCCAATTTAGACTTAAATGATGAAATAATATGTGTGGATGTTTCATTCACTCAGCGAGTATTGACTTATTCGCCTTTGTTATATCGTCTTTGTGCAAAAGTACTTAGCAGTGCTTTTGTTTTTGAAGTCGTGCTTTGTGAGTAATATTTTCTTGCTTATCTTCTAACGTGAGGTAATGAACATTTAAATTCAAGAGTCACTTGAGTCATCGGTTGTACCCGGGTGTGGCCAAATTTCAAAATTATAATGGTAGGTTCCTGATAAAAATCTCAGGAGGTGGCAACGCGTGGGACAGGGGTACAAACGTAGTAAAATCATAAATGTATTCGAAAGAAGTAGGTTCATTTTCACTTGTAGTTTTACCGAACTCCATCCCCTCGTATTGACATTTGGTAAATGATTTATTTTTATTTCCAGGGCCACCATCGCTCTCAACGGCGCCGTGTTCTGGGTGGGCGTTGAATCAGCCCCCGTCAAAGTGACCAGTTAACTGCCTTAAGATTAAATTAAGTTAAATATCCATAGCGGTATGCCTTAAACATTCCTGCAATACCTATCTTATTTAACTTATTTAAAATGTTAGAAGACTAGTAATAAATTGTTTTAATAATACATACTAATTACTAATAAATAATTTTAAATAAACTGTATGCTTTCTTATTTTTATCCTATACTATTTAAAGGGTAAGGTGGAATGTTACTAAAAGATAACAATATTAAAGTTTTAACAAATACTTTATTTCAAACATAGCACCTAGAATTTTTGCCTTCGAGATCCATTTACAAAATTCAAGTCACAATAAATATGGTTAGAATAGGATAGGTAGGAACTAATTGCGTGTATCTACAGTTGAGAATTGATTCCAGGGCACATTTATATTAAAGACCAATTAAAAATTATGAGACAATCTTAATCTTAATCTCTACCTACGAAAAGTTTATAAGTAGGTACAAAAATAACGATGCGTAGGATCAACAGTTGCCCGTTATGGTAACTGAGTAGGTATGATACAAAATTAAAATCTTACAGTTACCTAATTACAGATGTTAGGCATATAAAATTCATAAAGTACCTACATTGTTATTTGGTCGCCGCTGGAACCTTCTTTGATTATGAGATATAAACCGTGAATGAGGAATGAGCAAATAACATTGGCATCTATCGATGTCAATCAAAAGTCGCCCTACCGGGCAAGAAGTGGCTAGGCCGGCCTCTGGCAAATTACCTATCTAGGTACTTATATAATAAATAACTTCAATGCATTCGTTAACCGATTCAAACTTAACAACTGACCCCACTTGACCACTAAATGATACATATCTCTCGCTCGAACTGTAGGTACACGCGGACAACTTGCAAAGACTTATAAATTAAATCCGTTAACTGAAAAGGACAGTTATGAAACGATCAGAGATATGTATAGATATTCGAGAATGGACAGCAGACTTGTCTTTCAAAACACGCTTCTTCTTCCTAGCTATTCCCCTTAGGAGTTCTAGCTTATGGAAGTGGTAGGTATATCAGTTGGATGATTATCAAAATACGCTCTTCGTAAATAAATCGATGGGTACTAATGAAATAATGGCGATCACCCATTCACCCGCTAGTGTTTACCGACACTTCAGCACTGCAAGAGCTTTTACAGCAGATACTGGTAACAGTCAAGTTAATTTATTGTCTGCGTCCCTTCACTTTGTACCTATATTTTACGCGATCTAAGATTAAGATGTAAGTCTTTAAGCAAGTTTTAATTTAGAAGTAAAGCTCGAATTCTATTCACAACGAAGCAATTCCGATACAAACCTCTACACACGCCGATAAACACCTATTGTTACAATCACTCCCACAACAACGTCAAGCCTCAGTTATACGAAATGTTTTCGGTTATTTGAGAACACAAAACGAAATGAGATATAGCCCGTAGCCCACAATAATAGCAGTTCTTAGGATATTAGATGAGAATATTGGGAGACCTATGTGACATGGCTATGTCTGGTATATTGCAATGAAGCATATGTGATAATATTTGGCTTTCTGCATCTCTGATTTGATATGATCAAGTTTATTAATGGGATGTTCTCGAGAACATTCTCACCCTCGGAAAACTTACTCGTGAGAATGTTTTGTTTTGGGTGACGTTACCCTAACTTTCAATCTTAAAATCAATTAAAACCACCATACTTGCATGTTTAATGAGGTTTATGCCAAGTTTAACATGCTTCAGAAGATAAATTCTCGAAAATTCTCACGAGTATGTTTCCGTAAGTTTCCGAGGGTGAGAATGTTCTCGAGAACATCCCATCACTAATCAAGTTAAATCTAGGTACTGTCATTCAAACCAAACTGTCCAACAGTTAAGGCAACTGTTGAGATGAAAAGCCAAAGTGATTCTTGTGTCCCTTTGAAATTAATTATGTTGAAGTATAAATTACAGCATTTAACTGAGACTTGTATTTAATACTACGATATTAGGTACATATTCTAGCGACTATGGAAGATGATAGATGCACTATTGAAGTATATTTAATGAGCGTTATGTAAATGGCATAGAAAACAGTAATTGACAACTACATTATACATTTAATTCCATCGTTACAGCCACAAAATTAAGTTATTATCGTGTAATAATCATACAATATTATTGTGTAATTATGAATTAGACTAAACTATACATATATTACGAGTTAAATTATACGTAAATTATATATTAATAATAGATATGTGCCATTTCATTACTATAAGTATTATTATAGACAGGCAATACCACTGGTCATACATTAAATATCTATCATGTACATCCTGTCGTGATAGTCATTACATTGTCATATTATTGGCAAGACAAGGACATAATATTACATGTGTATGCTAAGTGTAAAAGGCAATTTTGGTGATTAACAATAACACTGTTACATCATAATTATGAATTTGTAATGAAATGTTGACACACACTGGAATACCTGACTCAATTTCCTTTCCTGTTGCAATGTTATCAGAATAGTCATCACCTGAGTACACAATTTATTTTCACTAGTTTTGTTTCAGACCTGATTACTTGTTGTTGAAATATTAAAGAGTATTAGAACAAAAAACTTGCTAAATGAATAACCAACCATGAAGACAGCAAATACTTAAATTATATTAATCATTTTGGACAGATCATTATTATTTAGGAAAACAAATACCCAACTATTCCATAAATAAATAGTTAAGAAATAAATACTTCTCTTATCATTTGGTCTAAATTAAATGCACTTCAATTTAAGTCTTACGCCTAAATATAAAACATCACAGTTAATACTGAATAAGTAGTAAATAAATACATATAATAATTCAAATGTCAGGAGATAGGCTATCATTGGTTCTGTATGAAATAGGTTTGCCTCTTGAGCTGTCTATAAAGTGAAATGTACTTCCCTGCAGCTGAAGTACGCGGCACAACATATTGTTTGCAGAATAGTTTGGGGTCACAAGCTTTTTCAGAGAGCTCCCCACAGTCGAGTGCTCGTAGGAATGCAAGCACAAAGGTGAAGCAGTTGTGCCTCTCTTCGTTGTATCTTTCAGCCTCCCAAAGAGGGCTTGAGCTTACCTAGGACAATGAAGCAGATTGACATATTTTATAAAATAAATTAGTATATCTTAAATTCAGTTTAGGCTGTACACACACAACAAACATTACTGTAACATTTGGAAGGACAATTAATAAATATTTGCAAGCTAAGGAGAAGAATAGGACTTATATAAATAAATAAATATAATGTCACAACTTTTATCCCCATTCGGGGGTAGTCAGAGGCTTGAGTGGCCATACACCACCACATTGTGTACCCATTTTCACCTGATGGTGAAAAGTGGGCTTTGAGTTGACTTAATATTTCCACAATGTGGTGGTGTCTGACTATCTAGTCAGAACCCAATGTGACAGGTGGTGAACCTTGTTGCCGTGTATTCAGGAACTGACTATTACCTAATCCCGAGGTAAGTTTCCTCACAATGTTTATGTTTATGTTATGTGTGTGGTGTTTGTGTGTAGGACTTTTATATATTTCAAAAATAGTTACCTTGAGCAAAATACTGTCCCAAATTTCATTCCACAGTTCATCAAATTGTTCTAACAATAAACACTGGTCCCACTCGGAGCTGGAGTCACAAGTACTCCACTTCTTCGTCACAGGATCCACTCCACGGATCCCTTCTTCACTGAACTCTACGACACAACCTTGCGAATTTGTTACACCTATGTGCAAGTCTTTGGAGTTATAATAATCACTGTAAAAATTGTGGCATATAAGAATTAAACAGTGTGATAAGCAGTGACTCACATGAATAAGCATAACTGAAAAAGGTTTTTACCTATATATTAGGCAATCATTAAAAGTTGTTTCAGCAGTCATAAGAAACTCCTGTTACTACTTACTTGAGAAAATCGCCATGAGTTGGCTTCATGACTATCGCACGGGGATGCTGCGCGGCTTTGACGAAAGGATATGGAACCCTGAAATAAAAAATAGGACACTTAGCAACAACAACAACCTTCACTCGCCATTGACCAAGTACATATTTACATAAACCTAGTTCTTACCTGAACGGCAGCAGGTTGTAATCGTATCTATCCAGTTTTTGTTGGCACACCGGACAATTCTCCGGTATTATGGTACAAAATACTTTGTGCTCACAATGGTGGAAACAAAGGATACCCGGATCCATATTTGCACGAAGAATAAAACAGAATATTCAATTAAACCCTAACTTTTTATACTGCCACCACAATCGTTGATCACTTAGGTAAATATCAGCAACATAAATTTGTGAAAAGAAGCAAAAGCCTAATGAGAACCTTACAAGAACTATTGTCCACCTTTCACATCTCAATCAACGAGTCAACGAACGACAACGACCAACAAACAGACGTGACATGTCACTAGATGTCAACGAGACAACCAACGACTCGCTCGATTTTCGTTGAGCGAGCGTTCAGAAGCCGTGTTTACAAATATGATGAAACATTGTATAAACTACCTATGGAATAAAATGAAAGTTAAATTTACAATTGAAGATATATATTATTATTTATTCCATGGCAACAAGAAGCTAATTACACAAAATTATAAACGAGATAGGTAGGTAGATAAAGACAGAAAGAATTTCAGACTGCGTAATAATAATTACCTAGCTAAACATTGTGTTTGGAACGCACACTACAACTCAAAAATATACAAAACTATTATTGGTAGCAGCTGGCAGCTATAAACAGATGTCTATATAGAATCCGGTATTGCTATTGGTTGATACAACAACGAGGTTATCTTATTGGTCACTAACTGCAAAAGTGAAAAATAGCGGCAAATTTAAAAGTTTATGTGGTGTAGTTTTAAGATTTTTTTGTTTTATATTTAAACATAAAAAAGAAAACAAATGTTAAAGATAAATTAAAATTGTTTCGTTTTACAGTTATGTTAGTGTATATAATTGATGTAAGGACTTAACCTAATTATTTATAATCAATAATCATATGAAATGAGGTTACGGTATCGATTTTTATTTTCGGTGATTGTTGTGGGGACGAAGGTAATAAGATATTTTAATTTATAGTTATTCTAAGAAACAAAATGTCATATTTTTCAGCATCATAATCTAAATTGAAGTAAAACTGTAATGTAATACCATTAATACTTATTATATTATTAGGTAAGTTATTATAAGTTCGTGTATTTTACATTCATAGCAGTGACTATGGCGATACTACAGGTAGGTATGGTGTTGGAATTTTGTCAATAATCGAGGGCCATAGACCGGAGCGTATTGTATATTTAGTTGTTTCCATGGCAACGGCAGCTGGCGGTAAACCACACCTTACCGATGAGACCCAGTTTTGGCGACAGCGAGCACAGTGGTCAGTGGCGTGTGATCTATTGTTCCGGGTAACTTCCGATTCTAGAATAACATTATTTTGTGTATCTAGTCGGGCCTATTGCCCTTGAGTAGATTTTTGGCATATAGACAAAGTAAAAGAAATCGTTCCATTTTTAAAATATTGCTAAGTATTTCAGTGTCGAAGAACTTTTTTATTGGCCGAACGTGCATAACTTTATAATGCGATGATGTTCTAAATACATCGTACAATGAATGTTAACCGTGTAAAAGCATTATTGCAATCAATTTGGTGGTTGCTAGCGGCGCGGGTGGTTACCGCTGGGCTCTCCTGTCTGAGCAACCCTTGCTTGCATGGAATATGTATCGACGACATCAATACGTAAGTGACAAGGAACTAGCTACACCCCCTTTAGAAATGAACCCTCTGCGCACCTTTTTGAGCGGTAACTTAAATAAACATTGACCCCATATAACAAGCACTCTATCCATACATTAGGTATCTAGCGCGTGTATGTACCTGAGTAGATTTGTACCAACAAGCGTCAAACAGAAGGAGTACACTTTTTAACTCTAAACCAGTGATGGGCAAAGTACGGCCCGCGGGCCAGCTCCGGCCCGCGAAAGCATTCAATCCGGCCCGCCGACGGTCCTTCGACATGAATAGTATATGGCCCGCGATAATTATAACGAACCTGCATTCGAAAATATTATGGCAAATCAAAAGCAATTTCATATTATGTCTCACACGCCTACCATGGCAGGGCCTTCGAATAAAAGTTACATTGTAATTTTTAACATTTGTTCAAGTGTGTAATGCTGTAATGTTTTTATATGATTAAAAGATTCAACACAAAATGCATTTTTCCTATAATTCTGGCCCTCCTCTGAAATTTCTTAAACTTTCTGGCCCCCCATTAAGAAAGTTTGCTCACCACTGCTCTAAACTATCGCCTTTACGGGAAAGTTCTCTAACGAAATGTGTTGTAGGGACAGGCGTTTAAAAATTTAATAAATACTAATCACTTTACTAATACTTATCACTTGTTTCCTTCAATTTCTCTAAAGCTTCAAAGCTTTAAGCGCACTAAAATCGCAAACCCGGCGACAAATGTCGGGGGGTTGTGTCGGCGGCGGCTTATTTTAAAGGGTGGCTTCGGTGTGTAAAGCGCTAAACCTGCCGACACCACGCGCCGACAGTCAGCGACTTTGGTGTGTAGTGCGCTTAAGAATTACAAAAAAAAATTAGGTAGTATACTTACCACCTCCTATTTCATCCTGCATCCTAAATTTTAATTTTATACAGATGCATCATAGTGTGGGATAGGTATACATAGTTCGATCATTTACTTATTGCCTACTTACCACATTGATTGTAGGTCCGCAGGCCCGCAGTATAACGGCAGA
Source organism: Drymonia ruficornis (assembly GCA_947859195.1). Taxonomy (NCBI): domain Eukaryota; kingdom Metazoa; phylum Arthropoda; class Insecta; order Lepidoptera; family Notodontidae; genus Drymonia; species Drymonia ruficornis. The sequence continues at coordinate 5,082,905 of OX401905.1, read as the reverse complement.
CCCTGTGAGTTAATAAATAAAAACGTTTTTATCCATTAAGTTGTATGTTGTAGCGGTACAATGATTAGGCACGAGCATTTATATCGCTCTGAGTCACGCGCTCGTTGAATGGAAAGATTTACGATAACTTATTGAAAAGCAGTTCCAGTTATTGCAAAGCTCGTAACTGCTCAATTATAATGCGCTTAATAGTTATTTTTACTTTATAAAATTCTAAGTAAACTCTTTTACCTACCAAGAAAGGAACTCCAACGGGGCTATTATTACAAACCCGATACGAAACCAATAATCCGTTTCGATTGGGCTTCGAATTTTGAATTTTGACATTTATTTCTGAAGGTAGTCAATTAATTTCAAAATCATGAATGTACGTAACGGTTGTCCGGATTTGTAATAGCCCCTTGCAGAACTGTACAAAGACTAGAAGACACCGCAACTTCGTATAGATAGCTCTTTCATTCTTGGTCATAATTCTATTTCCGTTGTTGCTACTCTGCTCTATCGTTTTCAGCACGTATTCCTGTTACTGCGTGGACGGGTACACAGGAGTCCAATGCCAGACGAACTGGGACGAGTGCTGGTCGAGCCCATGCCAGAATGGCGGTACCTGCATCGATGGCATCGCCTCCTACAACTGCTCGTGTCCTGATGGATTTATTGGTAAAATAATTGTATCAACTATTCAAGCGAATGATTGTAAAAAGACACCTTAAGAAAAGTGAATTTAAGAATAACGCACCTAACCACTTTGTGTGTGTGCACTAAAAATACCTACTGCTAAAACCTGAACCAAATAAAACTTAGGGCCTCCGCAGACTTGCTACTTTTAACATCGGCGATCGGCGATTTTGATGCTGCGTCTCGCTCGTTCGCGCTCGAAGAAACGCGATGCAGCATCGATACGTCACAAAATCGCCGATCGCCGATGCTAAAAGTAGCAAGTCTGCGGAGGCCCTTGTCTGATATGTTTTCCTTATCAATTGAACTGAACTAACTTCGTGAATAGCTACAGTTCTGCATATTTCCTGATCTATTTCTCAATAAACCTTCCTAAAAAAATGTTACCGCTTGACCGCAGCTCCATTCTCTATTAGAAATAGCCTTGGTAGACTTGATTATTTAACTGATTGTAAACTTGCCCACACGTGTTTAAGGTTCATTATTTAGGTACACCTACTCACTTATACCTAGCGACTATTACGCATAGTAATACTTAGCCCCTTTCATGTTTAATTTCGTTACGTCACGTGAGATTACCATCTCATCTGACACGAAAAAATATCGATTAAATGGTAGCTATATAAGTAGTACTGTTTTGTTATAACTACCTGACTAAATTTTCATAGTAATAACATCTGTTGAGTCAGAATCACACCCGCTCCACAAGGCTTCGCAACAGCTGATGACGGACAGAAGCGAGGCACTAAATTCTAACTGTATTCTCCTAATACCTATCTCAGTTTCTAAAGCCGGAAATTCACGTTAGCGTAGAATTTCCTGCATTCGCAAAACATGTATGGCATTACATCAGACGTAAGCTCAGTACTTTACATAGGTTTGGACTGCTTCCAATAAAATGTATCGCATTTAGGCATTTTGCAGCTAATTTTATTTACAGGAGACAATTGCGAAACGAATTACAATGAGTGTGAATCCAACCCGTGCCTTAACAATGGCACCTGCATAGACATGAACAACGGGTACCTGTGCTCCTGCGTGCCGGGCTATTCAGGGGAACACTGCGAGCTGGACGTGGCTGTCTGCAACTCTTCGGAGGAAGTCCGATGTTATAATGGAGGACAATGCATCGAAGGACCTGGGTTTAAATTTTATTGCAAATGCTTACCAGGTAAGAACTCAAGAAGGTAAATTTCTAAATTTTGCTACCTGAGCTTATAAAAGCTGACTCAGTCAGATAGGTATTTTGCTAAGAAATTACTTAAGTATCAGCAATGCCTCGTTTTTTGTAGATACGGGGGAAGGCTAGAATATAGGATCAGTTTTTATTAACTGTGGATTTGTTATTAGCTTTTAGTAGGTAGAATTTAGAGAGATTCTAGAGTCTATATCCCAGGCTCAACACCATCCCTAAAGTCTAGCTCCTTTACCCGAAGATATGCTTCTTATCGCAAGCCGACGTACTTCAGTTTACATGACCTTCAATTATTTCCTCAACTGTTTTAAAAGTAACCTCTAGTAATAGTAGTCTCTTGTCTAAAGGATGGGCTGGTCCGAAATGCGAGGATCAAATCGACGAATGTGAATCCAACCCGTGTCAAAATGGGGGTGTTTGCATCGACATGCACGCAGACTACATGTGCGCTTGCTCATTTGGTAAGCATCGTTACTATACTAAACTTACATTTTAAATAGGCTTACTTCAAGCTACAAGTTACAATTTTTCAGGGTTCACGGGTAAGAGCTGTGAAATCCAAATAGAATTTTGTGATGACAACTCGTGCAGTAACAATGCTCTGTGCGTTGTGGAAGATGGTGTTCGCGTGTGCTACTGTGTCCCCGACTTTCACGGCGAAAGATGTGAACTGCAATACGATGAGTGTCTGCTTGGACCTAGGTGAGAACCCATTATTTCTCTTCTCATCATAAAAATATAGCTAACAGCTTATGCAGATCATGAAAGAGCAGATATCTGCATAGGTAGTTAACCCATGCACAATATTTACAGATGTATGAATGGAGGCTCATGCATCGATGGCGTTGACAACTTCACCTGTTCCTGTCCACCAAGACTGACCGGTCCTTTATGCGAATGTCTTATCCTTGAAGATGGGGATTACGATTGTGAATATGTCAGCCCAACACCACTAGCTAATTACACACAATCAGTATTAACTACTCTACTAGAAGAGATTACTACAGAGAAAGCGACCGTAGAAATTACAACCGCATTTACAACATATTCTGAGACAATTCCTACAATGACAACGAATATTGCAAACATTCCTACAAATGTCATTGGAACCAGTACAGAATTAGAAATTACTTCCTTAACAACTACAGAAACAGTATCAACAAAAGACTTTACTGCTGAAGTAACAACAACTAGCGAATTTACAGAAACAACTACAGTGTCCCAATCGATTGAAGAAGGGACTAGACAAACTATCGAATCAGATAATTCTAAGACGGAAACGACTACTGAGTGTCAAGGGCCATGTAAAGATTTAACTACTCAAACACCGTCTACAGAAGTAGGTATAGCAGTAAGCTCAAGAGAAACAACTTACATTCCACCAGCGCTGTTACCTGCGACAGAAACTACAGAAAAAACTACCAAAACTACTATTTTATCTACATCTACTAGTAGTACTACAACAATTACTACCATAGAAGAAACTACGACAAAAGAAGTACTAGAAACTACACCAAAAATCGACACCAGTACGGAAAAAAGGTTCACAGATATTCCAACTGATCGTACAATTACCGATCTTATGACGTCTGTACATTCGACTACTGAAGCGGTGGATGTGGCTAACGAGACAGATACAACGCTTGTGTATACCACTGTACAATCAGAGTGTACTGATGCTGTGTGCAATAATCATGGGACTTGTATAAATACTCCTCATGGTATTCGGGTAAGTGAATCTATCTATTCATTTAATATATTTCTTGAAACCTTAGACATAATTTGATTCGTTCTCAGTTCTCTTCACCTTTGGGATATTTAAAAAGTTGACTATTCCACTTTATTATTTATTAACTTTGACATTATCTTCATCTTTATTACTTGCCAAAATATCGTGAAGACGAAACTCACAACACGTCAACATGTCGGAGAAAACTTAACGGTCTTTTGAAAGTCGTGTGGTATCGGTAGACGGGCCCGTATTAATAAATCAATCTCAAGATTGAGATCGATCTCAAGATCCGCAATCAGCAGATCAGATCTCAGTATCTCAATATGCTGTTTTTGACAAATGTTCCATACATTAAACGTCAAAACTGCATCTTAAGATCGATCTCAACTTTGTGATGCATTTATTAATACGGGCTTAGCCTGAATCTCCTTTTTGAGGACAGGACATTGATTGGCTTAACACTTTTGATAAACATTTACTCCAATAAGGTTTATTCCATTTTAGTGTCACTGTACCTTTCAATACGGTGGAAGATTCTGTGAAGAGAAAATATCAATAACATCAGCAGCTTTTGGTGGCAACTCGTTCATAGCTCACAAACTGAGAAATACTACATCAATCGACATTGAATTTAACGCGAAAACGCTGATAACAGACGGACAAATAATGCATGTGGATATAGCGAGGGGAGTTTACATGCAGCTCTGTATGAATTCAGGACTGCTGAAATTTAAATTTTCCTGTGGATATCAAACGATGCTTCTCAGTGAGCTGAAGACTTTTGTTAATAAAGGGTACTCAATGAAAATTGAAACTAGGTAATCACCAAATTTTTATTTTTGTAGCACTCTCTAAGATTTCATAATACAATTCTGGTGGAAAGAGTTAAAATGTATTCAACTTAAGAATATCTGCCTGAGGATTGCGGGAATACAAGTAAAATTGTATTTAGGACTGCTGATTTATCGATTCCATTTCAGATTGGATCTATATATGAAAGATCAGCACTGCAACGCGACATTGAGACTGAACGACACGGTAGCAATGAGTGGAGGCCAAGTAGCCAACATCACTACGCTCGATCATAACGCAACCCTATATTTGGGCAACTCTCATGACGGCAAAGACTCCGAAAGCAAACCTTTTATTGGATGCATTAGGGATTTGATTGTAAGTCCTAACCTAATGATACAGCAATAGTTCTTCTAACTGTTAGAAGAACGCAAGTCATTATTTTCGTTAGAATTTATTCAAGTAGGATGATAAAACCGCGGTCATGCCTGAGTCAGACAGGAGTATTAAAGGAAATGCAAGTACGCAAACATTAAAATTTAAATTCACACACATTATTTTAGAAACACTGTTATTAGTCATCTGATGCCAGTAGGTAGGTATTCTTTGTAAATTAATTCAATAGAAGTGAAGACGTCGTCATCGTCAAGGTAAGTCCCTTGACCTAATCTACATCGTGTGTTAGGTGTAAAACTACCTCGGCCCAGAAAAAAATATTTATTTTACTTATGAATTTTAAAAGTGGAATTTAAATACACGGTGGTACATTTCACTACACATTACACCTAAACCCTTTAGCAAAAAAAAACGGGCACTAGATTAGAGACTGAGGACACTTGATCCCTTGGGAGACTTGGTTACCAGGCCATAAATCAAAAACTAAAAGCTATTTTTAATATCACTACATGCATCCATAATCTTAACTATCATTGTCGGTGACCCAATGTCATTATGAAAGTAAATAATCGACAACTTCAGAGCAGTGGCGTGTTTTCGTTTGCGGCGGGCCAACATCTTTTATTGCGAGTATTTTAATCGTTATTTTCAGATATTAAAATAAATAAATTACGGATTACAAAGAAAACTTATGAAAACTGATTAGTTGAAGTGTATGTTAAGAGGTTTTCTCTTGAATGTTTTTCTTTTTTTTAATTAAAGAAAATAGTTTTTTTAAATGTCGCTCAAAGGTACACTTGATCATGGCAAGCATGGGTAGACTTGATCCCAGGAACAAAACCTCAGAAATGTATACAGAGGGATCAAGTGTCCTTTGGCATGGGACACTTGATCCCTCGTTTTTTGATTGTATATTTACTTATCCGAATTGACAAGATGTTACAAAAGAATCCTCTATGATCATGTCTACCCGGATCAAGTGTCCCAGAACAAGGGACACTTGATCCTTTCGTAGACTTCTGGGAAAACGCAAAAATAATGAGGATACCCATACATATTTCACGATTTGATGATGCAAAAAGATAGATGGATATATCTTCTAGCTAATCATAAAAAAATATCCCGGTAAACACTATTATTTTATGAAATATGAGCGAAAAACCAAAATGGGGATCAAGTGTCCTCAGTCTCCCCTAGAGATTATTACTTAAATGAAGAGGAACAAGAAAGAGGTTTAATTAATTTGACGATGTATTGGCATGTTATTTGAAGCATCCTGGCATAATACTTTACGTAACAAATTTAAATTTTGAAATTAACAAAAGAAAAATTTTGATTATTGTGGATTATTGTAAAATTGATTTACTAATGGCGCGAATTGCTTAAACTTTTTTGGATTAAGGATTAGCAATTTTTTTTATTCACATATGTATCGTTAGGTAGGTACTTATGTAGACAATCAGTGGGCAATTAATAAACTAAAAATCCCATATGAATTAACTAAACTAATATAACACTTGTTAGGTTAACGGGGATAGACGCGAAATATTCGGCGACGCGTTTGACGCGGGCGAAGTGACCGAGTGCCTGTCCCTGGCGTGCCTGTCCGCGCCCTGCCTCAACGGAGGCTCGTGCAGTGACCACCACGACGGCGGCTACACGTGCTCCTGTGCTAACGGGTAAGATTCCCTAAGTAGGTTCTTCTTCTACAGGCGGTGTCCACAAATCAACGACTTGGTGCGCCTGTTTTGTTATATGGGTATTGATGCAAGGTGCTTTGTACCTATCTTACTCTATCTAGGGGTTCAAAAACCTAAAATACATTTTCATCTCTTAGTTTTTTAAGGTCTTCTTATTGTTTCGGAGTTACTCATCTTGCATGAATGACTGTAACATTCGGTATTTGGAATCTTTACTTGCTGCAAGTAACAAGATTAACTTGACTGCATGAACAAACTTAGAAATTCGATCATTTATTCCAGCATTGCAGTTAGGGACGTATACCTAAAATGCTATAATAAAACCTTATCTTCGACTTCACGCATCTACATCTTTAAGCAAAAAAATTGACTGGATAATTCCTGTGTTCCTGTATTAACGAGCACGTATCACCTAAAGTCACAATCCTCGAAGGGTCTACGATCAATCTATTGTGAAGACAAGAGAAGACAGTGGTCAGTATGTTTCCAGTTGGTTGGGCGTGCACTGCGGGCAGTCGGTGTGCGCGCACAACCCGTGCCAGTCGGGCGGCAGCTGCGTGCGCCACCCTGGCAGCGGCTTCCTCTGCCTCTGCCCCTACGGGAAGCACGGCATCTTCTGTGAATACAGTCAGTATATGTTGCTTACTTTACGATTGTTTTAATCGTAATCCTAATCTTTGTATCCAGGATTGTTTACAACAGGTTACGCATTTTGCATGATACCCTATTATAAAACTTCACAAAACTGCATCCACCACCTGCAAATAATACGCCTTTTTGTTTTGAGCTAAACAAATCCGCTAATCCCTGAAACCCATGGACCAAGTACTAAGGGGACTAGCCCTAAGCAACTCGGCCGAGTGGTCGGCCTAGTACTAACATCGACATAAAACGAAGCGAATAGTTCAACTATTTACCGGTAGATAGAGCAATGAAAATGAAAAAACAATGACCACGTTTTTTTTTTTCATACATATATCTAATAAGGGCACCTCTTTCTTTAGTCTTTACTCTGTGGTGAAACCCATTGCGTGTCGTGCAAGCGTAAATAAATAAATCTATATGCAAGTTTCATTTTCAAAAAATAGAGGAATTCTATGAATTTATAATCATAATGTGGATGTATAACAATACAAAAACAAATGGTTTTCCATTGTTGTGGTTGCTTTTTTATATTGGGCGTCAATAACAGATCTCTGGGGGGGTTACCTAAGGCATTTTGTACCATATATTTTCTTCAACAGATGTAGAAATAACTCGTCCATCACTGGCCCCAATCAGCACCGGTATATCATCCTACCTGATGTACCCGCTCTCTCCCGCGGCTATGAACTCGGATCGCTTCGACCTGCGCTTACGCTTCCAAACGACTGACATGGAGCAAATCGCACTGCTCGCCTTCGTCGGTCAGAATGGGAGACACGATTCCCGCAGCCAGCATCTAGCGCTGACTTTCGTAAAGGGTTATGTTATGCTGACTTGGAATATGGGCAATGGTAAGTATAGTAATCTACTGTTTCCAGATTTCGTTCATTTGCACGTAAAAGCTTCCAACGTGGCACGACTGTGTACTTAATTTGGATCACCTTTAAGAGAATCAAACCTATGGTCATAACTACTTTAGTTTCACGATCCTAAAATCTTCGTTTCACAAATTTCTTTAGCAGGATCATCTCTGTTGGAGTCTCCTTAATTCCTAATTTAGGTTGTTTGGATTTCAGTTTTTGATCGTGTTATGGGCCATAATGTATTTCTTAAGCTCAGTAGGTTACGTACTAACACATACGTACACATACACATACATACGGTTTTAATCGGAGTTTTGCTCGATTATCGAGCAAACATTTCGAGTAAAAATCACGACATGGGCTTTTCGTCCACACATTCAGCAGTTATCTATCGAGCGACGTGGTACGTTCAGTATTCACCAAACGGCTTCATATCAACTGACGGCTCGCTTCGAATATACTTACTCGAAGGAATTACATTTATTCAATTCCATCGAGTCGGCTTGATGCGCGCCTTCGAGTTGTGAGTTTTGCGGTCCACACGTTGATTTTCACTCGTTGTAATACCGATAGTGAGTACGGAGCATAAGCTGGATATCGAGCCAAGTATAATACAGGGTGGTTGTAGGTCCCCGGCGCGTGTTCACTGCGCGCGCGCTGGGCGCGGGCGCGCGGCGCGGCGGGCACGCGGTGCGCGTGTGGCGGCGCGGGCGCGCGGCCGGGCTCAGCGTGGACGGCCGCCACAACGTCTCCGGCAACGCGCCCGCACAACACAACAAGATGACCTTTATGCCATACATTTTTATCGGTAAGAAATATCTGATGGAAGAATACTAATTTAAGTTAAAATCAGTTTAAAGCAGCTCATCAGATTCCCACCAAACCTAGAGGAAAACAAAAAGAAGTAATCTTAGCTCATAGATTTTTGATTGGATGAGCTGTCTTACCTAGTCTCTTGCACTTTGGTTACACGTTCGTTCTCTTGTAACCTATGAATTTGTGGGCAACTTTGGTGTTGTCTTCAGGTCAGAGACATGGTTTAACGACCGTGATAGCCAGAATCGAAAGCTTAACGTAGCCCTCTGAAGCCTATGGTATGATATACATAAGCGTTGTTTCGCTTACTGGGTGTTTATCTGGCAATATTTTTTTATTGTTTAGCAACAATTCGCCAACTTCTCCATAATTGTTGCCAGGCGGTCACCCATCCCAGGATTTCCGGGAGCTTCCCCACGACTTGCCGCTACACAGCGGGTGGCGGGGTTGTGTCTGGGAGATAGGCGGGCAGGCGGTGGGCGCGGGCTCGCGGCCCGGCGGCGGCCGCGGCGTGGGCCAGTGCGGGGTCGCGCAATGCACCGCCAAGTCCTGCAATGCGCCTAGAGGCGTCTGTATACACTCGCCTGCGACATACGGGTCAGTTCACCTCTATTCAAAAAGCGTTAATTGGCGATAGTGGGAGCAAAATTCAATTTGGCTCCCGTAGGAGTTTGAGTAGGTAGGTATCTCTCTTCTGATTGGTACGCGTTCGTGCTTCCGAATTCAATGTGAAAAAATATCGTTATATATGAAGAAGATACTAGTCGGTTAGGGTTAAATACTTACTATCTCTAATTTTAACCTGCAGGCCGATTGTGTAACTTTTTCGACAATGTTTCAATTGGTTTCGTCCATCCTGTGATGCTTTGTCAATTGAAATTGATTGAAATCGGGACGGGTTTGGACTTCACTCTACCCGATTTCAATCAATTTCAATTGATAAAGCATCACAGGGAGAACGTAACCAACTGAATTGAATTGTCGAAAAAGTTACGCAATCGGCCTGCAGAACTCATTGTTTCTTTTGCAAGATCCAGATTTTTTTGGAGTGTCCGGAGACATTTTAATCAAGTTTCAAAATGTTTCTAAAAACACCGAATTATCTGCTATCATCCTCGCCTGTGCTCCCCGAAAAAGCTGGTAGCACTTGCATTTTAGATACACCAAATGGCTATGAGTGGGGATGCTTAGCTACTAATCCAACGAGGCATTCAATCGTCACAAGTTGCGGATAAAGAATATTCATTCCTCTATCGCAACTGGTAGCGAAACTGTGGCAATAGCGGCCGGACCAATCGAAACTTTGTACCTACAGATGTATCTGCAACGAGGGGTGGTTCGGGGCGACATGCGCCAGCGCACGCAACCCGTGCGACCAGGCCCAGTCCCGGTGCCGCGGCCAGTGCGCCATCACCGCGGACAGCGACACGCACTGCGACTGCCCTTACGGGAAGACTGGGCTCAACTGCGACCAAGGTGTGTGACCCATATCGGACGGTAGCTTTACAACAAAAAACCTCTGCTGAGATCAAATTGGTAGTTATTATAACAAGTGGTTTAATAAACTCGTGCTCCAAGACAATTTAGCCTTTCCCCGGTTTTCGTCGAGGGTCAAATCTCGGCGTCATCGCTGAACACCTTTGTCGAACCTGACTTGCAAGAGTAGGTACTAGTGCGGGAGTGTGTGGCGGCCCTACATGTTTTCAAAATGTATTAATACTACTATAATACTTAGGTGTACAATTTTCACATTACGTTTGCTCTTTGATCTCAAATCTCAAGAAAGATGCCGATTAGTTTTGTAGAGCGTAGCCCGCGCTTTATATTCCTTATGTCTTTTATTATTGGCGGTATCCAACTCAATAGATTCCTAAGAACTCTATAGTTTCATCAAACTTATTTGCTCCAGACTTGTTTCCAACGGACGTCCTCTTCACTGGTACTCGATCATTCTTGAGGCTCCACCAGCGTTTGATATCGAGCGTCAGTCTCTCACTGGAAGCGGAGATCAAACCAACTAAAGAGCGGGGTCTCCTTATATTTGCTGACACTCCGCATTTCTACACCGCTCTATCGATGCAGGGAGGCCTGCTGGAATATCGTTGGACTGGTGAGTAATTTTATATAAGTTATTTCTATGGAGGATTACTTACCTATAGAGGATTAGTAAAGACAATCTTATGAGGGTTTCTTGTATCTGTTTCTATAGTCACAAACCGAAATTCATGAAAGAGGACTCTTGAATTGTACCATCTCATTAAAAGTTGGGTGGTTTTTTTAGCACACTCATTCGAGTGAGATATTGTTAGAGGTACCATTTTGTATTGTACAGCTTTCTGTAAAGCATACATGCACCATGGTTTGTCGTGATTAAAGCCAAATAAGGTATTATCATAAAGATCTCTGAATCTAAGGATGTAGGTATTAATAAATTATACTCTCAGTCCAAAGTATGAAACAGCCGAAAACGTCTGCGCCACCGTAAGCGTAGCCCACTTGCCTTTAAGACGTTACAACCCAACGCTAGCAGGAGCTATAGGTGAAGTAGTCACTCAACCCCCAAACCACACCGCTCTGCGACATTGCCAATGCAATTAATTTTTCTGATTTTCTAGCAGAATCCTTAGGAATTCCGTTAAATTTCTGTACATTTTCACGGAGATTTAGCGGACTCTGCTAGAGGGTCGGAAAAATGAACTGCATATGCAGAATTGCTGCAATGTTGTATAGTCCTAGTAGCATTACGACGTACGTCTTCGTCATAAAGACGTACGTTTACGTCACTGACCCTAAATTGACCTTAGATTGACGTCTTTTTTTCGTCGCCGACCTTTGCTTCATGGCGCTATTAGAACCCAGTACCGAGATTTGTCTGGACAGTCGGTTTAATTCCAGACCGTGTGTCTGGCGTGACGTCGCTGGTGCGCAGCGGCGCGGTCGTATCTCTGGGCGCGTGGCACGGCGTGAAGGCGGGCCGCTACGGCAGCCGCCTCTACGTGTGGCTCGACGGCGCGCTCAGCGCTGACGCCATGCTCGCGCACGCCTACCCACACACCGCCACCAACGCTTCCATACTGCTAGGTACCTATGGTCTTCTAATCATAGTTACTGGCCGACTGATACCAGTATCAGTTTGTTCAAGCCGCAAGGCCTTTCTTCTTCTTATTGTATAGTTAGTGGATAACCTGGTGAGAGAGTTGTTCAAAGACGCTCAGTGAAATGCCTTGTGAAAAGTGAGTTTATTTTCAGGAGGTGCCAAAGACCTATCGACGTTACCGTTTGACGCTATGTCGGGTCCCCCGGAGTCATATACTGGATGTATTAGAAATCTTCACGTCAACAACATTCTGTTGCCTCTGGAGAAGCAAAATATTCAAGGTGAGTAAATGGTAGTGTCCGACCGAAGATTCGGTTTCGGTTTCGGTTTCGGCCAGTTTCGGCTCAAAAATCTAGTTTCGGCACCAGTTTCGGTTTCGGCAGAAAACCCACCGAACCTTTCGGCCGCGCCGAAACTCTGCGTTCGTGAATTATCGCGCGTCACTCGGTTGATTTCGGAGAGTTCGTGTCTTGCGTTGCATCCGCCGTCGTCAGCTGTCAGATTGCCAGCCGGTCCGGCGTGATTGTTTTGTGAGTTTAGTGTTATTTCTCGCTTTATTGGCCTTTATTAAGCATTGAAGTTCTTTCCGTTGAGTTATTCACTCGGATTTATGAATGATGAGAATAAAGTATGTCAAAGAAAGAGGTATTATATTATATTTGATTCACACATTCAATATTTATTTATTACTTTTGTTACGTACGGTACATTTGATTGAGGTTATTGTTGTTGGATGAGTTTTTAAATTACCCAAACAACTACCAGCTGTGATTTAGCTGTGTGTGACCTTCAGATACATCATTTTTTATTGGTAAAATAATTTGCTGTTGTCCGTATATTTTTGAGAATCGATCTGAACGTGACATACCTATTCACTTCAGTAGAAAAGAAAACGGGGGTTTAATATATTACAATTACGATTGCCACCCTAAATTATAAAAAAATATGAAAATCCCACAAAAACCCTAAATTACCAACTGCAATTAAAATTTAAAATGATCTCAATTAATGTTAAATTTAGTCTTAAACATGTTGTGATCATAAACGCAATCGAAATACTCAAATAATGAGGTTCTTTTTTTTAATGTAAGTGTTGATTATTGACAAATTTTTGTTCCAAGAAGTGTTAACATGATTGTTATTTTGTGTTTATTTTAATCAGAGCAGTAATATTAAAAAAAAATACTATTAATAATTATATTTTCACATACTTCAATTATTGTTGTTTATTTCATTTAACACTTTCTAACATTTCTAACTGTCAATATAAGGGTATAAAATAAGCCAAATTTCAGTAATCAAAAGATTTTTAACTTGTCTGAAAAAGGTTCGGTTTCGGTTTCGGTTTCGGCCGAACCTAAAACAGATGCCGAAGATTCGGTTTCGGTTTCGGTTTCGGCAGAAAATCCTGTTTCGGTCGGACACTAGTAAATGGTTCCAATTTCCTCAGACCTGGACCACAATCTCCTATGTTTCGTCATATAAAAATATCATAAAATCACCGTTCTTTGTGCTTTTTTGGAAGAGGTCTTGAGACCCTGCTAAGGGGTAAGTTCCACTTTATTCCTCAGATGGTCAAAACGTAGGGGACTGTGATGGAACTCCATGTGGCAGCGAGGTGTGTGGGGGTGGGGCTTGTATAGTGGAGAGGGGGCGAGCGCAGTGCGCGTGCGCGGGGGGGGTGGCAGGGGGGGCGGCGGGGTCGCGCTGCCGGCGCCACGCCGCGTGCGCCGCCGCGCGCTGCGCGCCGCCGCGCGGCGTGTGCCGGGCCGACACCTGCGTCTGCTCCACTGGCTACGCCGGCTTCAACTGCGACAAAGGTAGGTTCTTTTATGACCAGTGTAACGGAATAAAGTCCTAACAGTAATTCGTGCCTAGGTCATGGTCATTCGCAAATCTTCATCATCATCCCAGGTTAAAGACGTCCACTATTAGGTAGAGATTTAACCTTTTCAAGTTAAACTTCTGCTGGTCATGGGCCTTCCTTAAGGTTACCCACATCGAAGGTCCTGTGCTGCTCGCTTCCGTTTCCTACTACCTTTACTAAATAGGTCCACCTTACGAGGGAACCACCCATTTGGAACCAGAAAATCTGAATTACCTCACAATATGACCTAACGGTAGGTTCCGAAAGACCTGGCAAATTACTAAGAGATTTCCGAAATGAACCCTGACCCCGACAGATATCCTAAATGGATACGATATTAAAAAATATAACGTCACGACTTTTATCCCCATTTGGAGGTAGTCAGAGGCTTGAGTGGCCATACACAACAACATTGTGGAGGTATTAAGCCAACTCAAAACCCACGTTTTACCAGATAGTCAGAACCCAACGTGACAGGTGGTGAACGTTGTCGCCTTGTTGTTTGTGGTCTTGTTGATTCGATATTGTAAGTGTAGAAATCAACATCACCATACCGCATTTCACGGGTCACTCGCTGCTGGCGCTGGGCCGGCGGCGGGCGGCCAGCCTCGCCAGCCCGCAGCGGCTGCCGCCCGCCTTCACCAGGCCCGGCTACCTCACCCTCAACTTCACCACCGCGGAACCTAGCGGCCTCCTTCTATGGATGGTGTTGGTGAGTACATTACATACTGCTTCTCTCATTACATTTGGTAAAACCAACTTAAACTGGTACTTACTATTATTATCTCATAGAGTTAATATAAAGTGGAATGTATGGGTAGGTTATTTATTACCTACAAAATTTACCTATCTGCACCTAGCGCTTACGTTTTGCAATGATAATTTTATTCTAACTCCTATGTTTTAATTCGATAGAATTCGTTGCGGTTCTAAGACTTTTACCTTTTCACCGAGATTCACCGATGGTCAAATGAATGGGCTCTTAGCTTACAGGAGAAAGAGTGATGATAGGTGTAGCGAACCAGGGGGGTTACTTTGAAAAACGAAACGAAAGCTTCGGCTGACGGATCGTCCGAAGTACGGAACGGATTCGATGATCGTGATTTGACGTTTCTTCTTTCGTGGATCCTACTCTAAAAGTTATTTGACATTTACGATTTCAGCATTTGACATGGTTTTGATCGTAAATCGAATCCGTACTTCGGATCCGTAACACTTTCGGAGTAGGAAATCGCCCGATCCGTCAGCCGAAGCTTTCGTTTCGTTTTTCAAAGTAACCACCCAGGTCCCAGTCTATTTTAAAACATTTTGTTCACAGGACACAGATTACATTGGTATGGGACTTGAAAACGGTTACCTCAAGATAGTTTGGTCACTTCGCCCTACCAACTCTACCGAAGGTGCAACGGAACATCTCGCTTTCCACCTCACAGAATCTTCGAGAATCTTGTCCCGAGTGTTGCCTCACGCCGGCTACCTGGCCGATGCTGATTGGCACACTTTAGTTTTGAAACTACAGAGGACCAATGTTACTGTGACCGTGGATAAAGTACTGGCGTATGTAGAAGAGCCGGGCTTACGGAGTGAACTGGACTATGAACATGTTGAATTGTATATAGGTAAGTCAGGTTCAAATACTTAAAATGAAAACACTTTATGGCCTTTACAAATAAACTATATTCCTGGCGGTAAAGTTATATGAGATATATATGGGCCAACGGTTTTATTAATGCAACTAACTTTTGCCCGCCACTTCGTCCGCGCATAATTTGCCCCACGGGAACATACTATCGAGATAAAAAGCTTCATCCAAATCCGTTCAGTAGTTTTTGCGTGAAAGAGTAACAAACATCTATCCATCCAAACCTTTACATTTATAATATTAGTGGGATTTATACCCAACAGCCATTAAGTGATGAAACCCGCCCTACTGTGCTAGGTTTTAATAGATTTCAGCATAACCCATATTAAAATCAGACCCACACTTAAGCTATTGTCCAAATTGAACAGGTGGTGTAACCGAGGAGGAGAATGCGATAGCCAAGAGGACATTCCGCCATAACTTCAAAGGTTGCATCGACCATATATCGACGAGAGAGAAGACCTACATCACTAACTACACAGAGGTGTACAGCGAGAACGTCAAGTCGTGCCAACTGTTCCCACCGACTTAACATTCTGAACAACTAGGCCAGTAGGTAGGTAAGTGTGAAAATACTCATAGTACAAAATTTTCTAGTCTTCTTATAGACCAAAGTCGAATTTTATTTATAGTCTTATCTTATTATAAGAGGATTTTTATGCCATTTCAAAATTCAATAGGTATTTGAGTACCTATAAAAAATATTCAACCAATTTCTCCAAATGTTGTATATTTTATTTAATGGTATTAAATAAGTTAGTGATTAAGTACACGGTCCACAGTTTTGTGACATGTTTTGTAGAAAGAAAATTAAACATTTAATGTACACAAAATATAGTTTTATTGATATATTCATGTTTAATAAATTGTATACATAACATCATCAAATATTATATTAAAACATATACATTTTCGTTATACGTTACTTACTTCAAACACAAATACAATATGAGATGTTATCCCCGTTAAACATATTATCTCATTAATTTTAAAACGTTTAGTCTCAACACAATGCAGTAACTTCAATTGGCATACATGTTCAGCATCTAAACATGCCCTTACACGAAGCTCATGAACATCAGATTTATTTACATTACATTAAAGCATGTACATTTATAAAAGTCGTAGAATTCATTAGGCCTATTTACAAGTGGAATAAAGTTGGAATGCTTGACCGTAGTACACAATTTAGCTTGCAATCGGTGTATTGTACAACAGTGTAAACTCACTTAGGAACATCGATTCCTTCACTTGATAAACGATACTCTTTTGATATAATTTCTAAAAAATAAATATTATATTAAGCGATAAAGAATAAATAACTGTTAATTGCACATCGTCATTATTATAAAATTTTCGAAAATTAAATAGTTTATAACAGTAGCAAGCCGCGCTTACTATTTAAATTATGCCGTACGGAAATAGGCACCAAGTGAATTTCTTGTTTACTACAGAAATATTAACAAATTTAAATGTTCTCTGAAATCGAAAAAGTAACACGTATGCACCCTAGGAATGTTTCGGACAATATTAATAAACATACTATAGAAAGAATAGAACAAGCTAATCACAGTAGAAGTAAATATTACATATTTACTATATTATATTTATGCCTATTGGTGCGTCATTGTATCTGAACCATAAATAATGTTACTTAAATAAATTTAACATACATGGTCGCCACGATACTGACGGTATAGGAAGTTAAAGTAGAATGCAGTGAAGCCTACGCAACAATGACAATATTCAATGTTATTTTATTACATGTATACGATATTACCTCCACAAAACAACATTAAATCTCCATAATGATACCAAGAAACATCAAAGTTTAAACCCCGTACAATGCTTTATTTATTCTACATTTCTGAATATAAATGATACTTAAATTTTCGCTTAGCTACGATGAAATTCGTTTATTAAAATTATATTTATAGATGAAAATCAATTAACAATTTTCCTAATAATGTTATTAAAGTAACAAACACCAATATGGGAAATACATTCTTTAAAATATTATATTTTAAAACGTAATTTCCTATAATTGAATTCCAGTCCTTACTTTATACCGGCTGGTAACAATCTCAGTGATACGTAATCTCTAAATTTTATAAACAAATTAATCTATATTATATAATGTCATCAATAAAAAGTCATGTTCTATGAATAAAAACAACATAATATTATGTAGTTATCGACAATATAATTAGGTACATCGATATTTATCAAATAAGCATTCGGAGTATATAAAATCGGATTGTTTGCTGTGTTCCACGGTTCTATACCATTCATATTGCACACGCAACTCGGCCACAAGCGCGACGGCAGCCGCCCGCGCCGCCGCGGCCGAGTTAGCACTGGACGGCCGTGTCTATATGAATAGCCGGACACAGGTAATCATCATAAAGGTAAGCATTTTGATTCATTACCATAAACAAAGCATTTTATTTGTAAAATCAGTCTCATTCGCATAAGGAAGTGATCACAGCACACACACTGGAAACTCGTTGCAGAGCGAGGGGCCACGTCCCTCTTAACGGAAATTTAATAATAATAGAGCACCTCGTTCGCTAACCTCTTACAATTAAAATCGACAGTCGTCAACGGATCGTTCGACAATTTTATAAAAATATTATATTCAAACGTATGAAAACATACAGAGTTAGAAGAATACTAGATACCGGAAGTACGGCGCCGTATCGCCGCCGAAACAAAAATTACAGGTTCGATCAATACGGTAAATAAATACGTCGCCGGCGCCCCGCAACTGGGGTGCGCGAAATAATAAGTTACAAGCATAGACTAGATTATGAAAATTAGTGAAAGTCGAGATACAACACGCGGGAGAGGCGACGGACCGCGAGCCTCGCTCGCTCGTCTGTAAAAAACGCACACTTTCAAAACGACATCCTCACGCTTATGCAAAAGTGTTAGCCGGCAACGTTCACGAGTGCGGGTGCGGCGCGGGGCAGGCGGGCTCACAGGCGGGCCAGCGCGCGCGGCCGCGCCGCCGCCAGCGCGCGTCACGGCCGCGGCTCCACCAGCCGCTGCAGCAGCACCGCCACCGCCACGGCCAGCAGCAGGAACGCGCCCGCCATGGCCAGCGCCACGTGGCGCGGCTGCAGCGCGCGCGCGGCGCGCACGCGGCGCGCGCGCGGCGGCGGCGGCGCACTCGCGGGCACGGCCAGCCGCGCCGCCGCCGACCACGCGCCCGCCAGCCCGCCGCGCACCGCGCACACGCGCACCAGGTACTCGCCGCCCGCCTCCAGCTCCTCCAGCTGGAACTGTGTCTCGCCGCCCGCGTACACCTGCAGCCGAGGACTCTGGTTAGACATTGGGCGGAAACGAATAGAGTGTCACGTCGCGCCGGACCGATGCTCACCTGTTTGAAGACGGCGTCCTTGGCGCGCGCGCACTGGAGCACGTACTCGGCGTCGTCGAGCGCATCCCAGGCCACGAGGGCGGCGCGCGGCGAGGGCAGGTGCAGCGCGGGCGGGCGCGGGGCGGGCGGCGGCGCTGCCACCGTGCTGGCCTCCAGCGGCTCGGACCACACGCCGCGCCCGCCGCGCTCGTCGCTCGCGCGTATCCGGAACGCGTACGTGGTGGCCTCGCGCAGCTTCTTCACCTTGCACGAGCGCGCCGAGCCGCGGTACACGGGCCGGAAGTCGCGGCCGTCGGGCGCGCGCATCTCGACGCAGTAGTGCGCGCCCTCGCCGCCCGCCGCCGGCCATTCCAGCCGCAGGTGATTGTGCGCGGCCTGCGCGCAGCGCAGCGGCGGCGGCGAGGGCGGCGGCGGCCGCGTGCCCGCGCGCAGCTCGTCCGACCACTCGCCCAGGCCGAGCTCGTTGACGGCGGCGACGCGCACGCGGTAGGCGGTGTCCGGCGCGAGCCCCTCCACGAGCCGCTCGGGCGCGGGCCCGTCCGTGTCGAAGGCGGCGTCGCCCACCTGCACGCGGTAGCGCAGCACCTCGGCGCCGTGGTCGGCGGGCGCGCGCCAGTGCAGGCGCAGGCAGTCGGCGCCGGGCTCGTGGCGCAGGCCGGCGGGCGCGGCGGGCGGCGCGCGCGGCGTCAGCGCGTCGCGCACGCCCGACCACGCGCCGCGCCCCGCCGCGTTCGTCGCGCACACCCGGAAGAAGTACGGGGAGAAGGGCGTCAGGCGTCCGACGAGGTAGCCGGTGTCGGCGCCCCGGTACACCTCCGCGAACGCGTCGTCCGCGTTGGTCGCGCTCATCTCGAGGCGATAGTCGAGGATCGGCGCGCCGTTGTCCGCCGGCGGCGTCCAGTCGAGGCGGGCGGCGCGCGGGCCCTCGAGCCGCGCGGTGGGGGCGGCGGGCGCGTCGGGCGGCGCCGGCGGCGTGGTGAAGGCCAGCGAGGGCGACGCGGGCCCAGCGCCCACCGCGTTGCAGGCGGTGACCCAAACGCGGTACTCGCAGCCGGGCGCCAGGTCGCGCAGCACGCACTCGGCGGCGGCGCCGTGGTAGGCGAGCCGCGTGGCGCCGCCGGGCTCGGCCAGCTCGACGCGGTACTCGGTGAGCGGCGCGCCCCCGGTGCAGTCGGGCGGCTGCCAGCGCAGCGCCAGCAGCGTGGCGCGCGGCTCGGCGGCGGCGCGCGGCGCGGCGGGCGCGGCGGGGCAGGCCGGCTCGGTGGTGACGGTCTCGGGCGCGGACCAGTCGCTGTCGCCGGCGCGGTTGGCGGCGCGCACGCGCGCGCGGTAAGGTGTGCCCGGCCGCAGCCGGTCGCAGGTGGCCTCGCGCTCGGGCCCGCGGTAGGCCGGCCGGTAGCCCTCGCCGGCGTCCAGCTCGAGCGTGTAGCAGTCGACGGCGGCGCCGCCGTCGTCGGCGGGCGGGTCCCAGCGCAGGCGGAAGGCGCGCGCGTGCAGGCGACCGCGCGGCGCGGGCCGGCCGGGCGCGCCGGGCCGCTCGGGCTGCGTGCGGTACGCCACCTCGGCGGACCAGGGCCCCTGCCCGTCGGCGGTCTCGCAGCGGAGGCGGAAGCGGTAGTCGGCGGCGCGGGTCAGGCCGGTGCACTCGTAGGAGCGGTCGGGGCCGGTGTAGACGGGCCGGAAGCCGTGGCCGCGCGCGGCGTCGTCCATCTGCAGCGTGAACTCCTCGTCGGCGCGGCGCTCCCAGCCGAGCACGAGCGCGTCGGCGGCGGCGGAGAGCAGCGCGGGCGGCGCGGGCGCGGGCGGCGGCGAGCCGGCGGTCCAGGCGACGGTCTCGTCGCTCCAGTCGCCGAGACCGCACTCGTTGACGCCGGCGACGCGGAACCGGTAGCGCGTTTGCGGGCGCAGGTTGTTGACGGTGTGCTGGCGCGTGCGCGGGCGCGTGAGCTCGGCGAAGCCGTCGCCCGCGTCCATCTCGAGCACGTAGTGCGTGAGGCGCGCGCCGTTGTCGGCGGCGGCGGGCCAGCGCAGCAGCAGCGAGGTGCGCGCGCGCTGCGTGACGCGCGGCGCGGCGGGCGCGGCGGGAGGCGCGGCCGGCGCCAGGAACGTGGCCGCCTCGCTGGCCGCGCCCGTCAGCGAGCCCGCGCGGATCTGCAGGCACACCGAGTACTCGTACCCCGGCCGCAGGTCCCGCACCCTGACACACCAACACTAACATTATTTATCATGTTAAACGACCGAAGCGCGGATACACCATAGGGGTAGGTGGAGTACGGTGATGCTGTTTTACATTTTTTTAAATAATAATTAAACTCATACATGTACAACTGCATACTGAAAATTTGAATACTGACCGGCAAGAGAGTGAAGGGCCGCTGTAGATGGCCTTGTAGCGACCGCGGTCGCCCAGCAGTAGGTCGTAAGTCAGCTCGACGTTAGGAAGTACGAGCCCCTCTGGCAGTGGTGAATTCCATTGTACTAATGCACTGGTTGGTGTCATATCGCTAACCTGAATAAAAATTTTATAATTTCATATTTATTTTACTTCATGATGACGATGACGATTCCGAACGCAGTAAATCCACGCAAATGTATGGACGTATCACATACGTACGGAATTTTTCCGTTCGAAATTTTTCCGTTTCGGAATTCCGAATGGTAGCCTGTGCATCCGCAATTATTCCGAACGGAAAAATCTTATGTGTGTGATAAGCTTACGGAATCCCGATTCGATATTTCGAAACGGTATTCCGTATGTATGTGGCGGCCCTTAAAAAAGTTTAACCTTTCTTTTTTATGGTGTTATTCTGCAAGTCAGGATGGATTGGGTTAGTACCTGCGGTGTACGCGTGGCAGACAGCAGGTCGAGCACCCGCTGCGTATCGTTGTCATCGTCACCCTGCACGGAGGCGCCGGCCGACGAGCCCTCGCCCTCGGACCACGCGCCCGACGACGCGCCGCCGCTGCCGCCGCCGCGACCGTTCAGCTCTTTACGCGGCGATAAAGATGGCGTGCTCGCTCCCGAGTTTACTTCTAAAGAACACATCATTGAAATTACTAAAGCTAATTGGGTTCTAAATAATAATTGAGCATAAGCTGTTAAACATTTCTACTTTTTTTTTAATTTGTTCAAAATGTCAATAAATTTATTTCTAACTATTTTTATTTGGTTTTATTATAACCGCCACTATCACGCATGCAAGTTGCAACTACTGGATTGGGTAGGCAGACACTAGTGCTTATTCTGTTGCACTAAACTTGACTAAACTAAGTGTATTGCCTTCCTTCTCATGATTGTAATGCATGAGGAATGAAGACAGAAATATTTTAGTTGTGTCAAATTTAATTTAGTTTTAGTAAATAATGTCCATAATACATATGTTACATGTATGTTTGTTCACACCTGTAAAGTTATTCTGACTTGTAAACGTGGAGACCTGTAAGTGGTTTGCAGATGTTATACTAATAACCATGCATTGTTATTTTAAGCTGTTGGTCTTCCTTTCAATAAAGAAATAAATAAATAATATTTCAAATAACATGAATACTCACCTATACCGTTATTTCTGTTAGTATTTTTTCGATCCAGCTTTTGCTTGAGTTTAGAGTAGACTCTCTGGGTTCGCTCGTCCTTTTGATAAACCGGTGGGGGTGGGGAATGTTGCATGTGGTGCTGGGGCACATTGTGGTGGTGGAAGTGCGGTGGATACCCTGTACCATAGAAGTGCTGAGGGCCCCCCGTACCATTTGTTGGACCCTGTAACAATATTTATAATTTAATGATTTAGGTACTCCCTTTTCTATAACCACAGACTTATATTATACAGGGTAGGGGTTTACCTATGAGATCTATGTTTTTTTGCGATTTCTGATATTTCTAGTACCCTAACCTCAGTTGGTTCAGTATAATCTTTAATCCTTATAAGAACCAGGATTGATTAGCATTAAAAAAAGTTTCTATGTATTTGCCATAGATTTATAAAAGTTTCGCGCGTGCGCTTTAACTACCCTATTAAGAGATTTTTTTCTAGAAATGCGACAACTTATTTTCGTTGCGGCCTGTCAGTTTCATGCAATGGTTGCTGTCAGATATACTGAAGTACTCAAAATTGTGCTATGTATCAGTTGCCGCATTTTATTTGTGCGCATGCTCCATCTAGTTGGAACGCCCTTGCGGAAACAAAAATTAATCTATGGTATTTGCCCATTTTCTTGCTGACTGTACATTTTTTCAAAATCCGAGGTCAAAATGTCTCAAAATTTAAGAACAGTCTACTAAGAACATTTCCCTGTAGTTACAATGGTTAAGGTACCTGCCCTTAATGAGCCATCGGAAAAATCCACCCTGTATATCAGTAAGAAATAAAGTGAGGCATGTGTTGCTACTATATCAATGTGTCATTGGACGCATGTGCCGCCTCTGACTACCTCCAATCTATTCTGTCAGCTTTCCTCCTCCAAATAGATATGTCACCCAACTCTCACTTCCCATCTCATACCTACATAGCCTTCCTTTATTTTTCCAATTTTTTAGGTAAGATTAGGAAGCTCTTTTTGTCATTATGCATTTCATTATTTACAATATAATGAAATAATGAAAACAAATTATAACAACGTAAAATAACTAATTTCATCATACTTAAGTGCCTTTTTTGGAACTCTATGTGATATCTAACTTCGCCCCAATGTTAATGAATGCAAAGATAATATGACTACAAGACTATTTATTACTATTACTAATTATCAGTCCGTGATAAGATTCAAATGAAAATATTATGATATGAAACATATGTTACACACATATAATTTTGGTGAACGATTTAAAGTTGCCTCCTTACTTCCAACTATAGATTCAAAAATAAATATAGATACTGACCTTAACACGTTCTTCTTTAACAGAATCATTACTTGTTTGGTCAGATTTGCTCATTTCTCTTGAATATTTACAACTTATTATAATATTTCAATTGGTTTGGCGGACGTTAGTGCCACGTACCGCCAACTCGGCGATAACACTCGGCTCCACGGTCACACGCGACCGGTATAATGCCGCCACGATAAGATTGATATTGAATAACACAAAAGTTTACATAATCAATAGCTCACTGAAAACAGTTGGATAATTCGATACGCCTTTGCTGCACAAAATTAAAGTCAAATGTTGAAATTTTAACAAAACGATCGATACATGAACGATCAAGTATATTATTCGGTAATAGCCGGTACCTACGCTGTAGGATTATTTACACAGAAGGTTTACAATACAGCACAGCATGTACCTATTTTATTTATTTATTAGGACCGACTTTAGAATCTCAAGAACGGCTGGCTACCTATGAACTTTTATCACAAAAAAAATTATCATGAAAGCTAATCCAAAACTCCCAAACGAGCACACAAACAAAAATAAACAAACAATGTGACAGTATTTTTTTTTTTTTTTTATAAGATTAGTTTTACGGCCACTAGCCCTTTGGAGCCTAACATCAGTATACTTTTATTACATTTTTTTTCTTAATTCTACCTTATAACTACCTTAAATCTACCTTATAACTACCTTATTTCTACCCCCCCAAACCCTATCAGTAAAGTGGCGGATACTTTACTGACAAATTACTAGACTTCTTGTGAAAAGCCGAAAATCATGTTTCATCACTTTTGTTCCAATTGCCCACACTCACGCACATTTATGACCATATAATGGTTAATATTCCACCAATATTACACACTATAATACACGAAAACACAAGTTTTGGAAATTAAAACAAAAATGACAACATGACTTTTCCACTTCCCGCCAAAAAGCCACAATGTGACAGTCCCAGACAGTGTTGCCAACTCCTAAAGTAAAAGAGCCCTAAAATCAAGATGAAATAGCCCTAAATGCAACATATTCAAGGGTATTGTTTAAATGAGTTTCCTGTTTTCTTAATCTAAATAAAATATAACTTAGTTTCAATTACTTTTTATAACAACTTATTATAACTAATCAAAGATTTAAATTATCGATAATCGTTAGTAAAGCGTTTAAGTCCCGACTTGGCGTTGCATTTGAGCTTTCGGAATTCTTATACAACTGCAACATTTTAATAATACACTATACAAGGAGGACTACTCGCATAGTACCATAGACGTTTTGCTTTTTTACTTGCTTTGGTCAGTCAAATTAGTGGTGCAATAAATATTATTTATGGCCCTAAAAATAAATTTAAACCTAAATTTTTCTGGGCCCTAAAAAAGCCCCATAATATGCATGTTTCCGCCCTAAATTTGGGGCTAAAACCCCTAAGCTGGTAACCCTGGATTTGATGTGATGGTGACAGGCTTTTTGGCGGGAAGTGGAAAAGTCATGTCGTGATTTTTGTTTTAATTTCCAAAACTTGTGTTTTCGTGTATTATAATGTGTAATATTGGTGGAATATTAACCATTATATGGTCATAAATGTGCGTGAGTGTGAGCAATCTGAACAAAAGTGATGAAACATGATTTTCGGCTTCTCCCAAGAAGTCTAGTAATTTGTCAGTAAAGTATCCGCCACTTTACTGATAGGGTTTGGCGGGGTAGAAATAAGGTAGATTTAAGGTAGTTATAAGGTAGAATTAAGAAAAAAATTTAATAAAAGTATACTGATGTTAGGCTCCAAAGGGCTAGTTCCCAGGGGCCGTAAAACTAATCTTATAAAAAAAAAAAAAAAAAAATTGTGATGGTGACAGTGAGAGAAAGACCAAGACACTACCTATGGTCATTGACCATAAGAAAGATAGAGGACTGGCCCTATGTGACGTCATCTGAAGCCAAACACGAGCAAACGGCAGTCCAAAATGGCGCGACTCCGCCCACAGCTAAAAGTGTTGTACTTTTAGATAGTCGATAGTATCCATATCGATATACCTAACGATCATGTCGCGGGAAAAGTGCTGGGTCATGATTAGGTAGGTACAGCTATGCTGGGCTAAATCAAATAAGGCCAAAAAGGGGGAGACAAATCTGTAACGGTCAGCGGGGCTATTATGTATCTCAGTTGACAGCTCTTCACAACTATTGGCAAAGTTATCATCGATTGGCTGTCAAACAATTACAATTACATTACAATTCAAAAATAAGTATCTAAAAATCAACTTGTTTTCTCTTTCGCGCATCTTTATGTTCTTGAGTAGTGATAAAAAATTTAAATACAATTTTAAGGCGACGCAGTCACGCACCTTCCAAAACAAAAATAATCTATTTGTGGTCGGTCACCCCGGGGTAACGGCGCGGCCCAACGTGTAGGTGAATAGAATTTGTATCGATAACTTTGAAACATAACATGTAAGAACAACACTACGTTTTTATGTAAACATATCAAATATTTGTTATTTCTATTTTAGTTGAAAATATGAATTGGAGAGTAAGATTATAGACGAGAACACAATTAAAAATTTATATTATGTACACGAAATGTATTTTCACACACTATAAATACACTTAAATATGAAAATAACACAACTAATCTGAAAAATGACAATCCTTCGAAATTCTTTCGAGAATCAGAACTGCATGCCCTAACGCAACACTAAACTATATTGCTTTTTCCTTAATAATCCTAAATAATCTAATAAAGAGTCACAAAATACACACAGTTCAGCGTAAAATTTAAAATAATTTGTATAAGACGCTGACATGACAGATGAAGTACTAACCATAGTGACCCGACCATAGCCGAAAACCCAATATGGCGGCCCAAAAAGGCCCTCAGGGAGGCGGCTTACTGACGGAACTAACCAAAAACTTCCAGAAAAAAGAAATATATGACATATATTGTACTGTTTTACATAGCTAAATTGTGACGTGTAAGAATGAGACAGATATGTTTTCGTTAATGTGGTCCATATTTGCATCAAATATGTATACCATAAACAATAACTTCCGATCTATTACTATATATCTATGCCTATGGTGCGTTCCATTCACTGTTAATTTTGTTATTTTCGTCCACAAAAAGTGTTAAAAACGATAATAATGATCACTTTCAGTACAAGTTGGTGCGAGTGGAACGAGATTTGTGATCGAAAATAACGAAATTAACAAAATTAACAGTGAATGGCCGTTTTCACATTACACGGCACGGCAGCGGCGACGGCTGTCACTGAGATATTTTCGGGGTTTTCATTGGTCAGTAACCAATGACAACTGGTCACTGACCAATGAAAACCCCGCAAATATCTCAGTGACAGCCGTCGCCGCTGCCGTGCCGTGTAATGTGAAAACGGCCAATGGAACGCACCATTATTTGACGTTGACAGTTTTTATTTAATTATTGGCCTCTTTCCATTGGCCAATTTTCCACTGGCCGGCACAGCACCGGCCGCGGCACCGCCACAGTGACAACTTTTTGCGGAGTTGTCATTGGTCAGTAACCAAAGGCAACTGGTCACTGACCAATGAAAAAGCTGCCGCCATGCCGGTGCCGGTGCCGGTGCCGTGCCGGCTAGTGGAAAATCTGCCATTGAGTGGAGTTAGGGCGCGGCTCCATTACCGAAGCCAAACAAAACGATTATGATAAGTACCCAAATTAGATGGATCGTCTAGATGACAAAAACCGGGATAGACTATTTTAGCATTGCTTCTGATCGTTTACCGATATTGCAGCTGGCTATGAGCATCATTAGCGGTAAGGCTGTCAATAGTTGTAAAAATAGTATAACGGTCTTGATGGGGGGCAGTGAACTGAAATACGTAGGTAGGTAGGTAGGTTTGCTGTGCTGTGGGCAACAATGAGCGATACTTTCGTTGGCACTAAGTTTAATAATAATAATATCCTGGGACATTTTTACACACGGTTACCTGATCCCAAACTAAGCAGAGCTTGTACTATGGAAACCAGATAACTGATATTACTACATATACTACTTTTTTATTCGTAAATACATACTTAATATACATATACACCCAGACTCCGGACATACAGACATGTTCATGCACACAAATGCATGTCCCGGGTAGGAATCGAACCTACGACCTGCAGCGTGAAAGGCGCCTCCGCGCCAACCACGCTAACGGGCCCGTCGGGTTTGTACCACGACATTATTTAAGGCAGGTACCTATGTGATTGGTTTAGGCAGGCTCTGCAGCTCTTCCAAGAGTTCTCTTTATATAAGGTTCTCTTTTTATATAATAGCTCTACTATGGTTAGGTCGCTAGTATAGGTAGCGTCTACGTAAAATAAAGCCCTTATTCACAAACATTGCTATGAGGTCTCACTCACACCCGCCAGTCGTCGCTAGCGTCAACGTCAAGTATTTGTATGGCGAATGATACCCTATCGGGTCCGTTTTAAGTCTAAGGGCGCCTTCAAATGAGAGCAGCGTCATCAGCGATTAGACACGTGCGCACGCCCGCGCAGCGCAATGTGCTTCTAAATATTGTATGAAAATTGGTAGTGGGCGCTTCCACGCGCCTTTAATTGAAGGTGCCTTAAAAAACATAACCAACTCACATAATGGTGTTGTGGTTGGTGATGCTGCGGTTGGTGATGCGGCGGTGGTTGGTGATGCTGCGGCTGGTGGTGCGGCGGGTGGTGCGGGTGCGCCTGCGCGTGCGGGTGCACCAGGTAGTGCCGCATGCCCTCGTCCATCACCGGCGGCATCATGGGCGGCATCATCGTGCCCGATGTCACTACCGGCATACCACCTGGAACTTAACACACCTTGTTTGCTGTTGGGGTTTTTAAAAGGAATGGTCAATGGATGATGGAACTGCCTCTACCATTGGCCCTTAAAGTTTTACAGTAGGTACCCACTCTAAGTACTTTATCTTAGTAGGTACTCATAGGTACTATTATTTTAATTTAGGCTTTATACCATGCCATAGTACACTACACTGGCGCAATGTGGGTAAGCAATACCTTAACGTCTTTTCTCTGTTGAAAAGAACGTAGTCGATTCATTTCTCACCTATTAGGTAATAGCTAAGTACCTAACTCAAGCGGTAAATATCTTCATAAAAAATAAGCAATGTTTAGGTATCATTATGTATGCAAATCAAAGACTTCCAAAAACAAATCATAAAGCATGGATCGATATTTATTATTATACAATTTAATACCCTGATAAGATAAATTGTAGATAAAACATTTTTGTCTGATCTAATGATCCAATGATCCATAAGTAGGCAACAATAAATCATCTGACGTGTTCTTTTTGTTATTGAATTTCAATGTTGTTTAATGTTTACACTATTGATAAGAAACCTATACGCATAGATATGTAGGTATTATAAAATATTTAGGTAAGTAGGTATATTGTCCAGCGATAATGTTTGCGTTTAATCATGCGCGTGCTGGGCTGTGCTGTGGCTGTCGCATCGTGATCTAGCCAAGTGGCTTCGTCCACAAGCGTTTCTACAATTCACTACCCTTCGTATCGAAATTACGTAAGTCACGTGATCTACTTATCGACTTGTAATGTCATTTCCATACATTTCAGCGTAGCGTTTTGTAGAAACGCTTGTAAACGAAGCCACTTGGCTAGTGGGGCTGGATGCCAGTGCACGACTCGGGTGGCTTGTCTGCTAAGTACCTACCTATAAAGCAAAAAAAAATAGTCTGCGCAAGTATGATTTATTTTGATTGACACCGACGCCGCCGTCCGTTCCGGTCCGTAACTCTGCGGTTATCAATGAATTCGTTATGAGCGCTCGTAGAAATCGTTCTTTGAAGATTCATCCGTTTTTTTGTAAATACCGTTCTTGGTAGAAGAGCGTTAGTGGTAACTACTTTGGTTAGTTATACCATCCTCTCTAGAGGAGATAGTTGTCTGTCGGCAAATCGAAACGCTAATTTTTTTGGAACGACGACGATTATAGACTCTTCAATGTAGGTACCTAATTTGTTAGGATCCAGCAGTGTTTGTCTTACCTTATTTGTAAGTAATTTTCATTATTTTATGATCGACAAAAGTTGGCATCTCTAAATGCTAAATGCCCCAAATGAAGACACGAGAGGATGCAATGCGACCACAGTCTTAAGCAACAGCTGTGCCGCGCCGCGCGCTATAGGTAAGAATCCCACGAGAACCTTGAAGCTCTTTGTTTCGACTCGCAGTAAAAGGGTTTTTTCCACTTTTAATTCGCTACGCTTACTTAACTTTGTTTTGACACAACAGCTAATTTGAATGTGGTTTGTTGAGCTTCTATTTTTAGACCGAATTAGAATAGAACAAAGACCATCCTGGGATTTTAAGTAATTAGTTTGGAGCTAAAACTAAACAACCTAACTATACTCCATTTATTATAGCATTAGACAGAAGTTAAAAAAGGTTATTTTTAGTGTCCACTTTGTAACAAAAGTACAAATAACATGTTACAGTTATGATTGACGTCGAATTTATTATAATCTATTTATATACCAGCTTGTCACACCTAACTGAAATTATTTTAAGTATTTATATTATAAAATAAATTGTCTTTCATTTAAATATCATCATTTCAGTCCAATTTAAAATTAAGTGTCAATGCTAAAAACCTAAAAGAAGCAGGGGTGAACAATACCGGGAACGTGTTTCGTTCCACTATAATCCTAACAAATCTAAAATGTTACCTAATCCGTTCAGAGGTTATGACAGCAGGGCATTTCTAATTTTGTCGGATTATGTTGTCTATGAAATTGACGTAAATATTTTTCTGTCAGTGTTTGTCATTGAGTCATTCACCATAATTTTTTTTTTCATTAATTTTTTGTTGTGAGCTTAAAATGTGTGATACGATGTTATTATAAATAAAACATAGTATAAAAAGTACTTTTATTTTAGTTATCAAAGTATTTAGCATTGTTTTATGTGAAAACTATTTTAATGTAACCACTCTAAATAAAAGTTGTTTTGACTTTGAAATAAAATGTTTTGGATCACTGCTTCTACGAGCCTCTTATTTCTAATGTTATAATAAATGGGGTATAGTTATATGAAAAATTTAATCAACCCTTTAAGTAGGTACTTACTTACCTACTTATAATATTTATTCATAAAATTACTTTAAAGTAATTAAGTAAGGTGGTATAAAATTAACTTCATGGTATCTAGTCTAATAAAACAAAATAATAAAATGCGCATACCAAGAATGTTATTTAAGTAGTACGTACAGTGCAATAAATATTATCTAAACCCATTAAATCCTGAATGCTAAATATAAATGCTGCATAAAGTTTAATTACTTACCGATACCTAATATATAGAAAAAGTTGATGGCTTAGGGGCCATCCATAAATTACGTCACTCGTAAACGGGTGGGTGGGGTTCAACGAAATGTGACATTGTGTGACAAGGGGTGGGAGGGGTCCTAAGTTTCGTGACTTCACATTTAAAAATCTTATATATCTAAGTACCTATTAAAACCGAAATTTGAACTGTTAACGAAAAATTTAATCCTATGTGACGTCACACTAGGGAGTCTTACAAATTTGACCAGCTGTGACAAGGGGGGAGGGGTTCTACTGTCGCCGTTTTCAAAGCTATTTGCAGCAAGGTTCAGGTAACATATTATATGTATTAGGTTTTGGAAAAAAGGACTTTACATTTGTTTGTAAAACTTAACGTAACTACCTATCTGTATAACTCTACAGTACCCGTCTATAAACAAGTGAAAATAAAAAACAACATCGTGATAAAGATGACACGAGTTGCTCTTGAATCAACCAGTTGATTGAGCACATAACGTCCGCTAAGCCAGGTTTAACCTACGGTTGATCGCCGTATGGACAAGTGACCGATTAATGCCATGTGACCCTTCACGCTTCGGTGATCATATTGAGTCACTGATCCCGGCTGATGACACAGATCGTTTTTAGTCTGTTGAACATTGACACATTAGAGGCCTTTTAGGCAAGTACTAATTTTATTCAGCAGCGTATTATTTTACACACTGAGCACTTTTCGAAACCCGCACTGGGCCAGTGTGGTGGAATCCCCCTTGCATTTAGGGGAAATGGGAATTAGCTCAGCCACTATTAATTTGGTAGGTACCAAATAGACTAATGGTGGAATGTCTGTGCATTGAACCTGCCAGTGGCTACCGACTCTATAGTTGATTTTGCTATGAAAAGAAGTTCTTAGAGTATGCCCACTCCATAGAATTAAAAGGTTTCCAAAAAAATATCAATTATCTTCTATTATCCATCTACAATATGTTAAAAAAACCCTGTCCGACCCGAAAACGTATTGTTGGGTATCGAGATTAGATTCCATTTTTGTAAAAAAAAACTTTTTTTTTATTTTTTTTTTAATTTCTCAATTTTTATTTTTTATTTTTTTAGGCATAGTATGTGTCCCACTGCTGGGCAAAGGCCTCCCATATTTTTTTGTAATACAAATACCCCGTTTACATAAAAAAAAAATTTCATAAAATGACGTCATCACATACTTTGTGGTCTGAGGTGACGCCACACGATCTAACATAATTACTTCCGGTATCGGTGTTGTCATATTTTTAAAATTAGCTACTTTATGTGGGAAAAAGGCAAAAAAATTGGCACTTTAAATGTTCATTAATATGTTTACAATCATGTTTTTTTTTTTTTATTATTTTATTTCGTCATGTGATTGGGGAACCTAATTACCGGCTTCGGCTCGGACAGGGTTTTCTTAACATGTTGTATATCCTAGCTACATTAACAATTTGCACAATCGCCGATAGGCCGAGAGGCTCTTCGAATCCCAGATTATGTTACACGCTTTACAATGTTGCGAGGCTCACCATATTCAGGCAGCACGGTACACATGTGCGCGTGCTGGGGATGCTGCGCTGGGTGCGGGCACATCTCTTGCTGCACGTAGTACTGCTCGGGCGGGTAGTACTCGCCGTAGTAGCCGTCGCCCGCGCCGGGCCCGCCGCCGCCGCCGCCGCCCTCCGCGACGCCCACGCCCACCATCGCGGACTCTAGCAAAGCATGGCACGCACGCGCCCGCGCCGCATCCGCTGCGCACACGCACGCCACACACGCGATTCACTCTGGAAATAAAGAAGACACGTCTTTATGTTTGCAACCAGTAGCGAGATTTCTCATTTGATTTGCTCGGCTCATCATGACTGACATACATTGAGTATCGTGACTGCAAGCCGATTGCTATCTTTATTATTTCGCATATGGAATTTGCTTTCCTAGTACCTACACATAAGTACCAAGAAGGTAACTAGGCACTTATTGTATTATAAAAAAAGGGCATTTAACTTTTATCATCTCTGCTTTTACTCATTTAATTGGTTTGATTGAATGCGTGCTTTTTGTTTTTGTTAAAAACTACTCTCAAGACCACACGACAATGCGATCAATGTAAATTGTTCTCAAATATTTCAAGTGTTTAAATACAATTTTACGTGCTCGGCTTGTTGATAGTGTTGGGAGATACGCATATAAATGGCTTCATATTTCTAAAGTTGGTTCTCTCGAGTGGCATGCATTAGTGCGGTTTGTTGCACAAGGCGCATCGTAACGTCGATATCGATACGTCCGTGTGAGCGCGTCGTGACCGTATTTGCCTTTTAAATGGGGCGCTGTCACAGCACCTCACGAGTTCTGCGTGGATGGGCCCGCGATCTGTGTCAGAGACTGTGCTATGCGCGGAGCTCCTTGAGGCCGCTTGCCTACTCGTTATGAAAGAGTCTCCTCTGAAAAGTTTTTAATGCTCGTTTTAAAAACGTGACCAAACTATTAGGTATCGCCAATAATCTTTAGGTTATCTAAGTGACCTAGGTAAATGTTACGTCTACGTTTTTCATCGAGGTGAAGATTTTTTGTAATGATGGCTGAAATGGAAGATCGCAGTTAAAATTACTTACCTAATGTTTGTTCAAATAAGTCTTTCCAAGGTAGGGGGTGCCCATAAACTACGTAAGGCATTTAGGGGGGAGGGGGTCGAGCCAAATCTCACCCAATCTCATGTGGGAGAGAAGGGTGTCTCTCTAAATAACACGTTATTTTTTTTACCGCAAGAAACAGTGTATAATTGCGAGAAAACTGGGTTAAAACATGTTTCTCCACTAGAATATGCCTTTTGAAAAATCTCACGAGAGATTAGAGGGGGAGGGTGGGGGTCAAGCCAAATCCCACGACATCTCACCAAGCGGGGGGGGAGGGGTCGAAAAATCACCAAAATCACCTCACGTAATATATGGACGCCGCCTTACCTTCTGTACGAAAAGTTGGCGACCTATTTTGGTAACAAAGAGAATTGCTTTGGTAAATTAAATTAAATTTTCGCAATAAGGCCGCCAAGCTTGTACTTTGGGACTACCTACAACGGTGTAATTCCCAATGAGCATTCTTGCTGAATAAATTCCATTAGGTAAAACCCCGAACAACATGTCTGTCAGCTCATAGCACGCAAAGTGAATATAAAAAATTGAAATCGTATCGCGTATAATTTCATTTTTATTATTAATAAAGGTTTTTGTGTGAAAGCATGAATGGCCAGCGCACTGGGCATGTGTCGCGCGAGCGTGACTCATGCCTACAATGCATGGACTCATTCATGACCGTGGAAGGACATCGTGATCACTTACACATCAATTTAAACATATTAAAATACCTTCATTGTATTGCAGCCATTATAATGAAATACGTCAAAGCCAATTCAATTGGAAACAAAGAGTTATATGGTGGTAGAGTTCTTGAAAAGTTTAATAAAGTAATTTAGCTCTCCGTAAGAAAATATTTTCACCCTTTGCATGGCCTTTTAGGGCACTAACTTCCCTATACGGTGACAACGATTCCAGTTTTTTGGGACTGCGACCAAATCAAAGTTGCTTATGCGCATA
Organism: Drymonia ruficornis; assembly: GCA_947859195.1. NCBI lineage: Eukaryota > Metazoa > Arthropoda > Insecta > Lepidoptera > Notodontidae > Drymonia > Drymonia ruficornis. The sequence continues at coordinate 5,048,313 of OX401905.1, read as the reverse complement.
TTATTAATAAAAGTTCCTAAACGTAGAGTTATATTCTCTTTAGAAGTACCTACAATTTCGCTAGTGCTCGTAATGTCAGTCTTAGCCATTTATCTTTGAATAAAAACCAATTTTAATACCTCTATAGGTTCCGACCTATGTCGGAACCAATTAAAAAGGGAAGTTCTCATAATATTTTATTATTTTCCCAACCCAACCTATCAAAGGCAAGGAAAAAGATTCGGCGCACTTCCTCGCAGTTGTTACTGCGGATACAGATGATTAAATGATAAGAGACATTTATTTCTTATCGCCCGGCGCACGACATGCAAGTCAACAGCTATTTATGTTTGTTTAACGACTGTGTAATAGAAACCTATACATTTCCGTTTCAGAATTACACGCTAGACAACTTTGTACTCGGTGCATACTCTATCGACACTGTATTCTTAGTATTCTGTCTGAGACTTTGCTTTTCACAAGTTAAACTACCTTTACATTGAGGTTAATTGCTTAACACAACAATACTCATTCTTATTTCATTGTAAGTTACCTGCCCAGGTGAAAGAAATGTCTTGGAGAGGAAATGTCATACTGTTTGGTGTTTTCCTTTTGTTTTATCAAATTGTGGTTTTATGTACATGTAGCAGATGATTAGATTGAGTTGATAAGACATACTTCTGATTGGGGACGACACTCGTGGAATCGCCAAAAAGGGCATTATATACCTATCTCTGAGGACGGCGCAAACAAAAGAGACACCAGATGGTATATTTAGAACAATGCCCCGTCTTGTATATTTGCGTTTTTCTAGCTACACAGCCACTGTGTTGAACAGCCACCGGATGACGTCATCAATAAATTCCCATTTATATTTCGAGCCGTAGTTGGAAGTGAAACTATCTATTTAAGAAGTATGACCACTAGTTTATACATTTAAATTGGAATATTGCGGTTTTTAAACGTAGTGACCAAATATGTATCTCCGTATTATAGGTCTACTGGCTGTTGTTGACGTACAGTAAATATGTGCTTATTTTCCTGATTGGCACAATTTGATATGTGCTTATTCTGATAGGTACATGTTTTGAATATGATAGTTCGTCTTCTTGTTACTGAGGGGAATCCCTAGCAGACATTATGCTGAGTAACTATTTAAGTACCTCTAGTAGGCAGTTAGGAAATATATTT